>PVIU01012382.1:22401-60421 GCA_004026605.1 Ondatra zibethicus | reverse complement strand
GGTAATCTGCATCAGACAGCAGGAGTTGGCTCTCAGGGATTTGAGAGGTAATCTGCATCAGACAGCAGGAGTTGGCTCTCAGGGATTTGAGAGGTAATCTGCATCAGACAGCAGGAGTTGGCTCTCAGGGATTTGAGAGGTAATCTGCATCAGACAGCAGGAGTTGGCTCTCAGGGATTTGAGAGGTAATCTGCATCAGTGCTGCCATCTGTGTGAGCCTGGGAGTCCAGGCATGCGAGGCTATCCCGGTCCTCCGGAGCAATGAGTCTTGGGAAGGTGAATGGTGAGGGTACGCTGAGCAGGAGACAGCTTCAGCAACAGGGGTTTGTTTCTTCCTTGTGGTAAGGGCCCAGGTGACAGTGCTTTGCTCCCTCCGCCCCTGCCCCCGGCCTGGCTGCTCTGGATCCCACCACCTCATCTGTATCCAGCTGGAAGAAACCACCTACGGACAGCCAGGCTGCTGTGGTGAAGGGTACCCAGATACATCCCATTCCCTCTTTCCCCTTTGCTAAGACTTAGCCCTGGGGTAATGCCCTTCAAAGGAGGTTGTCCAACACCAGTCACCAGCTGCAGTACTAGCATGTCAGAACTGCGATCAGAACTATCAACTTGGCATCCTTGGCTCCTGGGAAAGTCCCGAGTCCCGAGTGCTCTCTGGTAGGTGGCCTGGTAGGCATGACGAACAGGTGGAGGGCACACAAGCCGTAGCATGGCGCTAGTAGAGCCCTGGGCCTTGTCCCTGCCCTCCAGGACCCCCAGCTGCACTTTCACCCCGAGGCACTCGATCAGGAGCCCTCTGGAGGAGGAGTCAGTCTGTGAGGCATGGCCCAGGAGGAGCTCTGGCTGCAGGGGACTGGGAGCATCTCAGGGCACCGTGAGAAGGAAATGGGGACTTGTGTATTAGCCTGACAGCTGGCTCCAGCCATGGTCAGTGGGCCATCTGTGACAAGGGGACAAACATGAGATGGGGATTGTGAACCAGACTCTGTGGTTCAGCCATGTTACCCTGAACAAATCTCACGTGTAAAATGAGATACCTGTTCTACTGTATCACAAGACTGCTAGATTTCATATGAGGGGCACAAAGTGGCCTTTGAGAGTTTAGACCCTGAGCCCACCTAAGCTTCACCTTCTGACTACGGTTAGGGGTTTTATGTCAGGATCAAGAAAACCTTTCAGTAGAGAGGCCTCCTTCAGCCACCCCTCAAAGACATGAGATTTTTGGTAGGCTGTCTATGTAGATACAATGTTAATTTAATCAAGGAATTCCTAAGAATAACACACAAACCAAATCCTCCAGCCCAAAGGGCTCTCTACCTCAAGACTAGGGGAGCCCGCAGTAGGATGAAGACCTTGCACTCACTGCAAATCCCTTAAAGGACAAGAAGGCGCACCCTCTGTTCAGGAAGTGGTTTATTGTTGCTCCAAGGATGGGCGCTCCCACAGCCTTCAGAGCATCTCCCGCATGGCCTGGCTGAGCTTCTGAATCTTGGTCTTTGCAGACATGTCAACGTATTTCTCCCCAATTCGGACAATCATGCCACCCATGATTGATGGATCAGTCTAGGAAATAAAACAGGTTGCAAATGTGAAAACACAGGGTTCACTCATCAGGTGCGTAGATTAAAAAAACCAAAATCCTGAGGAGGCTCGCTAAAACAGTTAGACTACCCAACACAGATGGGATCAGAAGGACTCAGCTTCAGTTCTGCCTCAGCACCAACCCTTCCCACAGCTGTGGCTGAGTCACACAATGAAGGGACCAAACCCACCTTAACCTCCAGTTTCAATATCTGCCCTTGACCCAGGAAGCTCTTCAGCACGGTCTTTAATTCGGAGAGAACAGCTTCATCTAAAGGCTAAACAAGAATGATCATCCTTTAAACAGAGCACAACAGCAGGACCACAGTTAAAGAGAGGGAAATAAAATAAAAATACTTGTAGGAAGGTAATATAATGTACACAGAGTACAGACTTCTGAGAAAAGAGGCCCGAGTTCAGGTCCTGAGCCAACCTAAGCTTCACCTTCTAGACTATAAAATAACAACAATCACACTTCACACCCATCTTAGGATAGTAACAGATGACAAGGTCCCCAACAGATGGCAGCACCAATAAATGGTGGCTTGTTACTGCACTGCATTGCAGCAGGTCACAGGTTAAACAGTCCTATTCTAGAACTTAACATTGCATTTGAGAATTCAGGCCATAACAGGACCTAAATCGCTATTTCATAAAACACTTCGATGTCCTTTAAATGTAGCCAGGATCCCCATGACTAACCGCTGGCTTCCAGGTGAAGGCTCACAGGAACCTCACTAGTGTCAAGTTACATTCCGCAGTGAGCTGCAAGGGCCACTTACAGATGCTGTGGTCACTGTGCATGGCACTTCTCCACGGTGGACACTCATGATGGTGGAAAAGGCAGAGATGACCGCCTGGGTATTGCTTAGCCGTCCGTTCTCAGCAAGCAAATCTGGGGAAGTGACAGGAACTCACTGAGTCACACTCAGAGCAATGTCAATTTGTAGCTGAGACACACCACAATCAGCGTCCTCGAAGACTGCAAACGGGGCTGGGGGGTGGCTCAGTGACTATGGGGAGCTGCTCCTGCAGAGAGCCCAGCCTCAGTTCCCAGCACCCATGTGTTGGCTCATGACCACCCACAACTCCAGTTTCAGGGGATCAGACGCCTTCTTTTGACTTCTTAGGGCACCAAGTTCTTTCTCTCTCCCTCTGGTCTCTTCCCCCTCTTAACCCTAGCCCTAACCCTTGCACAGTTAAAACAATTTTCTAAGAAAACCCAACTGGGAACGTGGCCACACTCACTCATGAGGTTGGCTGTCAGTGGAGAAAACTTTTCCTTGGCTGTGATATTAGCCAGGCTTTTCACTTTGATGGAGCGCTTGATGTAGGGGTTCAGAACCGCAAGAGACACCTTGGGGTCCTTCAGGAGTTGCTGCAAGCACACACACAAGTCAGCCGGTACACATTTTGTTTATGACTTTACATGGGGTTAAAGACATACTTTAAAGAACTTCAGAAATACCTTATGAGGTTTCTTACATGTATTTTAAGTAATCATACAAAATTAAGCAGCCACAGTCTCACCAAATATCCTACCACATGGGACACGGTGAGCCCGTTTTCCTCAGCACATACCCCACCTACACTGAGAGGCCTCTCTCTCTCAGAGTCCCCAGACAAACCTGACTATGAGATTCTGGACTGAGAGGGGATGAGAACAAGAACCACAACCATGCTGCGAATCCATTTTATCCCTATTTTGCTAAAAAAACAAACATGAACTTAGTAACCACCTGCAGCTTCAGCACCTGCTGACCTCAACATAAGACCAGAGTTCAAGGACCCACAATGGCTCTTCCTGGGCAGGCACCTTCCAGTTACACATCTCCATGCCTGCCAGCTGCTCCCCAGCACCCCATTGGCTCCCGGCTGGAATTCAGTCCATTGCCAAACAGTGCTGATTTTCACGCTAGGATTTCCACCTGAGTAGCCACACAGAAAGGCCTTTACAGATATGGCCCCGGAACCTGGGCTACCCACCTTCTCATGTTTCTGCTAGCAACATCCAGCAGACATCTCTTAACCATACCACCCCTGCCCCCAGCCCCTCCAAACCTCAGATAACTGTCCCCCTTCTTCTCTAGGACTGACTTCTGGGTTGTATAAAAGCAAATCTAAGTAATTAGAAACATGAGAGAGAGAGACAGACAGACACATACACACATAAAGAGAGAGAGAGGAGGGGAGAGACTATGGCATGGTGAGTGTGTGCAGGTCCAACAACAACTTGGCCAGAGTTGGTTCTCTCCTTCCACCATACATCACGTGGTCTCAGAAAGTGAACTCAGATGGTCATGCTTGGTGGTAAGTGTCCTTACCCAAGGAGACATCTTATCTGCCCATACCCCAAACTAATGTCCAACACCAAAATCATCACCTTCACGGTGAACAGGATTGCTTGGCTCAAAGAGAGCTTAACTGACCACCACATACAGTGATGACCAGCACAGAGCCTGTCTGCTCCAGTCAATGCCTCTCCACAGGGTCTCTGCCAGGAAGCCAGGCCCAGCCAAGTGCCTCAGTACCATTTGAGACAAGGAGGGAGCTCGGCTAAATTTGTTTTATAAACAGAGAAAGTTTAAGCCGAGTGAATGAGATGAGCAGCCCGTGCAGTGGTCCTACTACACAGGACACCGTGCTGGCCCGGGATGCTGGACTAGGAAACACACACCATTCTTAAAACACCTAACTGGAAAAACCACCCTTCCTCTGGGGTGACCACACTGGCCGACTCTTTTAAGGGAGCCATCCCCCTAGAGGGGCAGCTACCCATGGAGTGAGAGTGGAGTCCCTGATTTAAGTTACACTTGGTTTCTGCTAACTCACAAGGGTGATTTCCCTTTCTTTGCCTTTCAAAAGGAAATGCAAAGAGAAATTTTTTTCCTAGGCAGTCTTGGGCCTATCAGTTCTGTCTCATTCTGATGCTGTCACCTAGCTCCGCCTTTGTTACCCAACAGCCTCTGCTCAGCCATTCTTCTTTCACATCTTGGGAATAATTACAAATTCCCCAGAAGGGCAGGATGGCCCAGTGGGCAAAGCACTGGCTGCCAAGCTGCTGACCTGAGTTTGCTTCCCAGAACTTGCAGGGTAGAGGGAAAGGACCCCAAACTTTCTATTTGCACTGTACATGCCCAACACCCCCCAATTCCCAAAATAAGGAAATGCACTTAAACAATTTTTTTTAAATCCAGGAAGTTCCTGAAGAAACTATCATGAAGAAATGTAATTTCAGTAATGTGAAAATAAATTCATTAACATAACCTTGATCCTCTAACACGGCCAAGCGTTCTTACACATGTTTTGAAACGGCAGGACAGGAGCAGGCACCACCAGGACAGCTACTCACCCCCACCCGCAGCAACTCCTTTTCTACTTGGTCCAGCTTATTCTGTTTAGAAGCAGCAGAATAAAGGGCGGTGGCATAGCGACCTTCGATGCCATATATCTGCACGGGGGGCTGGAAAGGAAAAGAGGGAAGGGAGAAGAGTTCAGCCAGGAATACAACTATTTATGACTTAGAGAGCACACTTCCCATTGCTACACCAGTTAAGTACTTCACCGAGGAGCAGTCCTAAACGAGAACTCACAAACCAGGGACATCTCAGTCTTCCTCTGGAGGGGTAGACAGTGTCCCGTGTCTCTTCCAGCTCTACCTGCAATTGTCTGAGCTTTCCCTTTCTTGAACTCAGTAACAAGGCAGGTTCTAAGCATGGGAGGGTTCAAGGACTAACAGCTCACAGCTCTGAAGACAGGCGAAGCTGGACCAGCGTGTGAGAACTGCCCAAGTGCACACTCCCCCATCACTGTTGCGGGGTTTGAGGACGCTCTCAGGATGAATAAAAGGCCTCTACTCAGAGGCCTCACGGAATTTGCTTCTGTTGAGACGGTGAAAGTGTTTCTGTAAGTTCCTAATGCATCCCCAACATTCCTCATGTATTCTGTCTTGCTATTTCCCAAGGTGAGTTTACATACAGTTGACTGGCCTGGGCGCTGGAGAGCATATGACAGCCCAGAATATCTTTAGAGCTGTAAGCTAAGAAAGCTGAATGGATTCTGCACAAATGAACTAGTAATTAGAGTTACAGGAAAATCCATGGGCATTCACTCACACTTCACTGTGTTGGGTAACCAAGCTGGAGTTGTCTGCATCAATCAGACTTCTGGTTTAAAAAGAAAGGGGCTGGCAGACCTTTGCAACGGTGAGACTACTGGTGCCTACTAGAACCAATCAAGTACTGATTTTGTTTGGAGAAAAAGGGTGCAGAGTGTCAAGAAGTAACCCGGAGTTGCGACACAGCATCAATTCCTGTAACAACTATAAGGATCTGGGCAACAGCCGGGCCGGGTGGTACACAGCTCTACTCCCAGCACTCCAAACTCTGTGAGTTCAAGGCCAGCCTGGTCAACAGAGTGAGTTCCAGGACAGCCAGGGCTGTTACAAGAGAAACCCTGTCTCAAGGGAGAAAAAAAAGAAGAATCTGGGCACTTTATTTTCTTTAGTTAGAAATATTTCCTTCACAGAAAGAAAACAAAAGGCTAGCTTGTCTATGGAGGACTACTAGGAAAAACAATTTAAAATTCGTTTATCCATACACCCTGTTTGTGTGTGCTATGGGCGTGTGTACACACATGTGGAGAACCGAGGACAGAAGACAATTTGCAGGGCTCTTCCTTCCACCATATGGCTTCCAGGGATTGAACTCAGATTCTCAGGCTTGCCACCAGGGGCCTTTACCTGCAGAGCTCTCTTGCTGGCCCCAAACAAATAATTGTTAAAACATTAAAGGCTAGGGATGAGCTGAGCTGAATGCCCCCCCCCGCCCCGAACTCATTTGGAAACTGTGAATCTTGCAGAGAAAAGGTTAGTAATTACACACCTAGCTGTATTTCTGTTTAACTCCCATCTGCTTTCCAACCACAAAAACCAGAGGTCAACATACCCTCACAAGCTTGGCAAAGGGCCTGACCACGGATGTACTGAAGCTCCGTACCTTTAGAACACAAGAGATAAAACAGGGTTATGTGAAGGATTTCTGCATTAGCTTAGCAGTATGTTAAAATAATCTAAGCTGCATTAGCTTAGCAGTATGTTAAAATAATGCAGCTAATCGCTGCATCGATTCTCTTATCACATAGGTTATATGAATGGGAACTGCTCTTTATTATCTACAAATAAATTCCCTTTTGAGCCGTCCTATTGCTTTGGAAACGGCCTCCCTACCACTTTCCCCGCTGGATGGCTAAGAGAGAAAATGCTAACTTCCCAAAATTTAATTTTCCAAAAAAGAAATCTATCACCTTCGATAATTATTTTCTATGAAAGTGGAAGATTTACAGTTATATCACCTTTGAGAAAAATTTTAACGAAAGTAGGAGGATTTCAGTCACGATTCAAGCAAATATATACTTGCTTAGGAACTGAAATGCTACCCAAACCCAAAGACTGAGTATACTTGATATGGCACCAGGCTTCAGGTCTTAAGAGATGACACTGTCTGTCACGGGAACAGTCTGGAATCGACAGCTTAGAAAGCACCTCGCAAGGGCACAGGTCATTTATACTTACAGTTCTGATTAGAACTGGCTATGAGTTAAAAACTACGGTGTTGCAAACGAAAAGCATCGCGGCAGATGATCCTGGCGCGTATTTTTCCCACCCAATTCCAGGTTCCTCCCTCTCCCAGACCCTGGCCGGCTGTTTCTCCGCGCAGTGACCCCGGATGTCAAGGTCAAGACAGCGCAACCCCGCGCCCACGACCCGCGGGGCCGAAGCCCCATCCGCCCCACGCTGTCCGCAGTCGCCGGGCCCACGGTCCTAGTGGGCGGCCTGATCCCTCAGCCACGGCCTCGCACGGGGCGCTGGGAGCCGGGAACCGGCCACCCCGGGTGGCACCCTCCCGCCAGCTTCGCCTACCTGCCGGGAGAGCCCGGACGCTGCTGGCGCCGCCATCTTTCTCCAGGCGGCTGTAGGTCAAACCCAAGCGGGGGAAGAGCCCAGAGGCGACAGAGCGCACGCGCGCGCAGGCGTAACCGCTCGGCTTTCTGGGAAATGTGCTCATCGGGTTTCAGGGTACATGGGTAGAGACCTCTTGCATGCTGGGAGTTGTAGTCCATAGGCGCCATGGTGCGGCTGGACACTTAAACCCGAGCGAGATCTGAAAATTAAATCTTATATTACTGGCTGAGCGGGTCTTAGTGTAGAGTGGATGGGTTCTCTTTAGTTTTAGCTTTACATTTAGATTCATTGCACATTCATCGTCAATACCTTTGCCTCGTCTAGAACCGTAGTCTGCCAAAGCGTGCTTTGGTGCCAATGATTCGTGCTTTGCTAAACAAATCAATACAAAAAACACAAAAGCAAACCTCCTAGGGTCACATGCTTGAGACGAGGCTTCCCCGGTCTGATACTGTTTTCTCTTCCCCTCCTCCTTCCTCGTTTTACTAGAGCCTGGACCTGCTAGATTTCGGCGGTGTGTGGTTTTCAGGGTAGGACAGAATGAGATCAGAGCTAGAATCAGCTTTTAATCAAAGATGACGAAGAAAGTTAAAAGTCAGGGGGCTGGAGAGATGGTTCAGAGGTTAAGAGCACTGACTGCTCTTCCTGAGGTCCTGAGTTCAATTCCCGGCAACCACAGGTTGGCTCACAACCATCAGTAATGAGATCTGGTGCCCTCTTCTGGCGAGTAGGCATATATGCAGACAGAACACTGGATACATAATAAATTAAAATCTTAAAAAAAAAAAAAAAGAAAGAAGGAAGTTAAAAGTCAGTACGAGCCTTAGCCGGTTTCTCTGGAATCTTACAACCGACACGTTTTCAACCCACACTCTTAATTTTCTCTTCCACAGCAAAGACACTCAACAGTCCCATCCAACAACAGGTTTCCCGGTTCTAACACGGGAATTAAGAAAATGCTTTCTGCTCAGATTTAGTATAGGAATATATTTAGTTGGTTTGCCCCCTTTAGGGTATAATATTTTCTTCATTACTTTTTTTTTAAATCGTGGAAAGTAGGAAAAATCTTTCCCTTCTTTTCTACCACCCAGAGGCTTCTGCTGTCAACATCGTGGTGAACTGTTTACCAAAATATTTTTAGGTTGCAGATTGCCCAGGCTTGAATCTTAATAGTTTTGTGAGCTTGGTTAATCACACAATTTCTCTGTGCCTCCATTTTCTTAGCTATAAAATTATTATAGTAGTGCAGTACCTGCCTTACACTCTTAGGAAAATTAACATTTATTTATGTTAATACATATGAGTACATAGTTGACAGAGTTCTTTGTTTTTGTTTGTGTTTTTTACACACAGAGTCACAATCCATATATAACTTAGTATCTTGCCTTTCCTCTTTTTTAAAAAATAGATTTACTTGTTTATTATGTATATAGTATCCTGCCTGCATGTATGCCTGATCTCATTATAGATGGTTGTGAGCCACCATGTGGTTGCTGAGAACTGAACTCAGGACCTCTGGAAGAGCAGTCAATGCTCTTAACCGCTGAACCATCTCTCCAGCCCCTTGCCTTTCCTCTTAATGTGAGGGAAAAATGGATACAGAATTATGAGTTGTGAATACAGCCTTTATAAAGTTATTTTATGTGTATGAGTATTTGCCTGCATGTGTGTTTGTGTGCCATGTATGTCATGTATGTGTGTGTCTATTGCCTGAGAGACCAGAAAACGATGTTGGGTTCCTTGGAACTGGAGGTAGAGGTGGTTGTGAGCTGCCTGTGGGTGCTGGGAACTGAATACGGGCCCTCTGCAGGAGCAGTGCTCTTACCCACTGAGCCATCTCTCCAGCTTCATGATTGCATTTTGTATGCTCAAATTTCTAAGTGATGACATATGTCATCATATGTCCATAGCTGCAGAATAATCCGTATTTATTTTGTAACTTAAAGGTTGTATGGCTTTTCAGCATAATTCACATGGTTTATACTTATTTTGTATTGAATTTTTAAAAAGCAGCGCATGCGAGAAAGATGCCATGCAACAGAGCTCAGGTGGAATTTTTTTTTTTAATTGGGGGAAGTAAATGGCAAATGTGGGGAGGAGAGAGGGGAGATCCTCTTCTGGGGACAGGAACTCCAGAGAAGAGAGAGCGACAGGCAGAGAAGCAGAGAGAAAGGAAGAGCCAGGAGGCAAGCAAGGGCCACCTTTTATAAGGGATTGTAGCGAACGTGCTCAGGAGTTCCTCCTAGTGGCTGCAGCTGAGGACATATCCTGTCAGGACCCCAAGGGTAGGCCAATACAGATGCCTGAATACTAACTCTTTTTCCATTTAAAAATTCTACATCTTCTGGGTATCTTTAGACATGCTTTTTTTCTTCATATTTTGGACAATTTATAAAGTAGAATTTCAAAATTGCACAGCTTGGCAAATGAGAACATGGGCACAGAAGCGAAGCCATTTTCCACCGGTTTACATTCTCTCTAGTGGTTTATGAATACTTTTGATTTACTCCATTGCTCCAAATTAATTTTAGAGGTTATTTTTAAATCAGTCTAATGAAAAGCCTATTCACCACCGAGCACATCTTATTAAACCTCCCATGTGTAGGCGGCTGTTTTATATCCCAAGTTGCAGCAAGGTATAAAAAGATCAGCCTGCTTGCCTTAACAGGCTGTACTGGCTAGCTTTCCTCAGCTTGACACAAACTGGAGACACCTGCGAAGAAGGTGCCTCAGCTGAGAAACTGCCTCGCTCAAATTGGCCAGTAGGCAAGTCTGTGGATCATTTTCTAGATTAATGATTGACGTGGGAGGGCCTAGACCACTGGTGGCAGTGCCACCCAGTTGCAGGCGGTACTTGGATTGTATAAGAAAGCAGGCCACCGAGCGGGGGGTGGGAGTGGGGGAGAGCAAGCCAGTAAGCGCTGTATCAGTGACTGCCTAGTGTTCTGCCTGCAGTGACTCTGTTGTCGACTTCTCTGTGATGAACTGTTACTTGGAAATGAAAGCTGAACACAAACCCTTTCTCTCCCCCACATTGGTTTTGTTCCCTGGTGTGTGTGTGTGTGTGTGTGTGTGTAGCTCTGACTGTCCCAGAACTCACTCTGTAGACCAGGCTGGCCTCAAACTCAAAGGACCATCACCACCTGGCTTGTTTGGTGTTTTATTACAGAAAAAAAAATCAAACTAGGAGACAAGCCTTTACACTATGTAAAACAAACTATAATATTGTATTTCCTGAAGTATAGGCACATTCAACTTTACCGTGTAATTTGGGTATCAATACGTGAAATAGAAAGCAAAAGTTGTGAGCTCTAATGCGCTTGGGAAGTTCTAGGCTGTCTACTGCACTGATTTTTTTTTAATATACCATAGTTGACTCTATAGCAAAAAGATACCTTCTACTTATTTTGTATTGTTCATTCCACTCTAGCCCCTGGCAGAACTCCAAAATGGTAGTTTATAGTTGATCGAATGTCAAGGTCTGCTTGCATGTTGAGGCTCCTCAGGGTGTTTCACAGGTGTAAGTGGGCTCGGTATGTCTCTATTTTATGGGTGGCAAAGCAGACTTAGATTATTTAAAAATTAGTTACATCACACACAGTCAAGGCCAATAGAATGACCAGACTTGCTCAACGGCAGGGCCGCCGTGGGAGTGAAGGCCAGACATTTGAGACACCTTATCTGTCCTGCTTTATGCTGGCTTCCAATTCAAGACAAACATTAATCACTGTTTTGTCTTCTGCACAAAGCACAGACACAGAAAACAGCAGCTTGGCCCCACGAGTCCTTCAATGGTAACGTCTGTGCTTTATTTATTGTTATTGTGTGGGGGTGGGGGGGATGCACTTGCCACAGGGTGCAAGTGACTATCAAAGGACAACTTTGTGCAATTCATTCTCTTCCACCTTTCTGTGGATCCTGCCATCAGGCTTCCAAGGCAAGAGCCTTTACTGGTTGAGCCATCTTATCAGCCCCTGCGTTTGTCTTTAAATTAAGTGACTTGCTCTTTAATCCAGAAAGAACTATTTTGAAATTATGCTCTCCAGAAAACCCAGATGAAAAGGCTAGACATTTTGGAACAGTTTCTCTAGTTCATTACCAGAAACCCAGATGAAGACGAATGTCCCAATTCTTCACCACACTCACTTAAACACAGAAAATAAAGGAAAATGTCCAAGCACACAGATGTAGCAGGACTTTACTTTTGGGCCACCAACCAGCAATCCCAACACGGAGACTTCTTATTAGTTGTGAATGCTCGGCCATAGGTTTCTTGCTAACTCTTACAACTTAATCTGTTTCTCTTCATCTATGTTTCGCCTCAGGGCTTTTTACCTTTCTTTCCTTCTGTATATCTTACTTTCACTGCTTGTCATGTCTGGCTGGCTGGTGACTCTGGCTTCTGGCCCCAGGTGTGTCCCTCTCTTTCTCCCTCATTCTCTTCTTTCCTCCTCCTCCTCCTCTTCTTCTTCCCTAGATTCCTTTTCCTATTTATTTATTCTCTCTGTGCATCAGTCCTGCCTATCCCTCCCCTGCTTAGCTATTGGCCGTTCAGCTTTTTATTAGACCAATCAGGTGCATTAGACAGGCAAGGTGAAACATCTTTACATAATTAAACAAGTGCAGCATAAACGAATGTAACGCACCTTTGTCCAGTTAAAATGATGTTCTACAACATATGGGAGTGACTCTTTGGAATGGTATACTATGTGCCCATTAAAATGAGTTTTTCAAGCTACGCATAGTGGTGTGCCCCTGTAACTCCAGCACTCAGGGGACAGAGGCAGGCTGTCAATTCAAGTTCAACCTGTTCTATATAGGAAGCTCTAGTCCAATCAGGCTATGCAGTGAGATTTAAAAAAATCTAAATAAGTAAAACAGAATTACAAAAACTATCTTAGGATACAAAAGAGATCTAGCTTAAACACCTTAAACATTTGCAAACCACATTCTATAATTTTTTTACAATGATCATGTGGTACTTACCATAACCAGAAAACAAAACTGGACGATGCGATCCGTCATTGACTAGTTAACTGCCTGGCTCTTCACGAGGAGACAGATATGCTCTGGTTCCTAATCACACTTCACTTGGACACACACAGCAACTGCTTCAAGGCGAGTCTCCTAAGGGTGGAGGGGTTGGAGGCTCATGGTCCTTTCCTACACTGGTTTCACACAAATTCCCTGGCCTGGAGATCTGTAGATTCCATTGCAGGTGTGGTATCTATTTAGGGAAAGAACAAAGGGTTTCTCTAGTCCTCTTCTTGCACCAACAGGATTCAGGAGTGTTTGCCTTGTCTATGGATTCCTGCTGGAGTAAGTTCTTCTCTGATGTTCTCTTTGTTTTAAGAACGGCGTGTATGTGGGCAGGGTGGTGCATGCCTTCAATCCCAGCACTCATGAGACAGAGGCAGGCAGATCTCTGTGTGCTTGAGACCAGCCTGGCTGCAGAGTGCGTACTAGGACAGGTTCCAAAGCCACACAGAAACCCTGTCTCGAAAAGAACTGTGCATAAGCTCTTCACTCCAGTCCAGAGCCATGTGTGTCTTGAGGACACCATGGTGGCCCGCATTGGCCAGATCTTTCACACATGACCCCTTTCTCTTTAAGGCCTCAGAATGAACAAATAGCCCTGGCGTTTTACACAAATCTTGCTGTCTGCAGGGACTGTATGTTGGGAGCTGATCAGGCATTGGCCAGGAAAGAGAAGGCACTACGGCCACATAAATTGAAACTCTTTATAAGATCTGGTACACGTGCTCAGAGGAAAGGGGCAATAAATCATTTCCTAAGAGTTTGGTGGTGAGTCTGGAGACTCAGCTCAGCAGTTAAGACTTTGTGCTCTCGCAGAGGACACCTGTTCAGGTCTCAGAGCCCAGATTGGTGGTTAAATGCCTGTAATGCCAGCTCTGGGCGTCTGACGTCCTCTGCTGGACTCTGCTGGCACCTGCACACTCACACACAGACATATCCACGCATAGGCACGCTTGCGTACACAGGGGAAGATTTTGTTGTTTTTGTTTTTCGAGACAGCGTTTCTCTGTGTATCCTTGGCTGTCCTGGAACTCTCTTTGTAGACCAGACCAGCACTAAAGGCATGCACCGCCACTGCCCACTTTTTTTTTTTTAACTGTATAGTCCTCTCTGGCCTGGAACAGTCTATACAGACCAGACTCACCTCAAACTCAGAGATCCACTTGCCTCGGATGCTGGGATTAAAGACCTGCCACACCTACCCCACCAGCATACATAGATCTGGAAAGGGGCCGAGGGAAGGTCTTGAGTTTCACCATCTTGTGGCTCAGGCCCATTTCCTTCACCTTTAGGTGCAAGGGTCTTGCCCACCTTGAAGCTGCCACCTGCTCTGTTCTCAAGGTCACCATGAGGAGCCTGGTCTCAGGTTCCTGCAAGATGCTGCCAACACTAGGGGGCGCCATCTCCTTATGCTTCAAACAGTTTCTAGAGCTTTCTGCGTCCAAACTGCTGTGTCCAGCTCACATTCGCCAGTGAGAATCAAATCATTGTGAGGACAAACCATCTAGATAGCTTCAGTCACAGTCTTTGCCACCCCAGCTGAAGCCTGGCATGGAACACCCTAGAAACCATCTTATCCCGGTCCTTGGCTTTCAGACTTCCCATAGCAACCCAAGTCTTGCTTCACGGGGCAGGCGCATAGTCCTTTGTTGGGGTGGGGCTAGGTCAGAGGAAGCGCTAAACCTTTGGGGAGGTATGGAGCAGAACATTCTGGGACACACCTGTTTGAATCATAACGTTGATCGTAAATGGAGAGCCCAGACGTGAACTTCCTAGCACGGTGCTTTTCTAATGGACTGAGAGGCCTGAGGAGACCTGCCCCTGGGGTTTGGTCAGTATTGTTGTTCTTGCTGGAGTGACCTAGGCTTTGTGTGCCTGAATCAATTTTTGTGCCTCAGGTTCCTTCTGTGGAGACTGGAGATATCCCATAAGCCTGGAAGGCACGGGGAGAGCCCTGAGTTCCTCTCACCTCTGCACACAGTGGGTTTTCTATCTGCTGTTTTTCCTGTAGAGAGGGGAACACAAACAAGGACCATTTAAGATGCAATGTCAGTGTGTTCTTTCCTCTTCACTGGGCTGTATAGCTCAGAACTTGGAAGAGAGGGCCAAGGCCCCCTGAGAGTTGGGCACAGCTCCCATTTGGGATGGGGCCTGATGGTGGGGAGGGCCACAGCCACATGGGTCAGAAGCAGTTTCCATGTCTGGGGAATGAGGCTGGAGCGGGAGGGCCGTGACTGATAGAGAAGATATAGTGAGTGCCGTGGTCACTGCTGAAACCATGGAGGCCAGAGGCTGGGAATAGCCCAGATAGAAGAAGGGAGAATACAGGAGGCTTTTAGCTACCCCAGGGGTTAAAGGCCACCCCAGTTTCTGCAGGGAATGAGTTAGAGTGACCTTGTGACCTGGAAGTAGGAAGCTGGTGCCTGGTAACTCCATGGGACACCTCCCAGGGCGAGACTGGGCCACCAGCTTCTGTGGGGTTTTATTTGAGGACCGAATTGTAAGACTGGGTAAAAGCTCTGACTAGTTAGAGAGTTTCAGCAATGATAGGACTCTCAGTGGGTAGTTTTCAGAGCCCAAGAGCAACTCTACAAGAAACAAGAGTGATTTAGGCCCTCTATGGTTGGAAAGGGGGATAGAGGAGCACCCCACTCCGACTCAGTACTTCTTCCCTTTGCATTGGCATGAATTCACAAATTCCAAAGCTACAAAGAAATACTGTCTTGAAAAAAAACATCATATTACATGCTGAGTATTTTAATCCTACTATATTTTTGGTTAGCAATGGATTATGAATATTTTCTCAAATCAAAATGGCAGCATAATATTTCATCCTAGATAAACCAAGATTCACCTAACCCCTGTCCAGTTCTTAGATATTCAAACTCAATACTTAATTTAAAAATGAAGCCTGTGGAGTTGATCCCAATCCATCTGCCTTGGGTAGACAGCTGTAATGTTTCAAGTTCCACGGTGTATTTTCAATCAGAAGGCCGGACTAACCGATGCCTACCATGAAAGATTACTTCCAGAATATTTTCAAGAAATCTTCAGGGTTGGAACACAAGTAAGAAAAACACGCAGGCTTCAAGAACACCAGAGAATTCATTCCAAGGTGAGCGTTGGTGCCACAAATCATGAGCGGCGGGGAGGCCGGCGCTCCTGTCAGTGCCACAAGTGGACCTGTTTGATTCAGGGCCTGGGAGATGGTGCAGACTTCATTGTTGATAAACCACCTCTTTAAGAATAGTGCGGTGATGATCTGCTAGCTGGGATGATTTATTATTCTCATTTTTTTCTTTCATGCTTCGATTGGTTGCCAAGATATGTGTCTGTTTGGGACTCAGGTGTGGGAAGAAGTCCTCCAAATTTAAAGGCATATTCAGGAAAACTCAGAGCTTGTAAAATTAGGTGTGGTTCATTTTGATGGTAGTCTATTGTCTATTCAATCTCTCTGTCTCACCAGGTTGGCCTTGAATTTGTAGAGATCCACCTGTCTCTGCCTCCCAAGTGCTGGGGTTAAAGGTGAGCACCATCACTGCCCAGTTTATATAGTATCTCTTAATGGCAGGATAAAGGAAAGCTGTGCGGGTGGGTGTTTAATGTACATGTGTCACATGCACTGTGTGTGCAGGTGTATGTGTATGTACATATGGTGGTCATAGGTCAATGGTAGGTATCTTCTGTCGCTCTCTATATTTTGAGACAGGGCCCCGCACTGAAACTGGGCTTCACCCCATGCAAGCCTTGCTGGTCAGTGAGCTCCAGAGAGCCACCTGTCTCTGCCTTCACGGTCCTTAGATTAATTATATGGGCGTGACAGCACACACTCAGATTGCACAGGAGACCTGAAATTGGGTCTTCGTTCTTCCAAGGCAGCCACTTTACCAGCTGTAACCGCCTCTTAGCACAAGAAAAGATGATTTTTTAAAAAAGATTTATTTATTTATTATGTATATAGTATTCTGTCTGCAGGTCAGAAGAGGGCACCAGACCTCATTACAGAGCCACCATGTGGTTGCTGGGAATTGAACTCAGGACCTTTGGAAGAGCAGCCATTGCTCTTAACCTCTGAGCCATCTCTCCATCCTAGAAAAGGTGATTTTTAAAACTGAAACGGATTCAAAAGAATTCGGTGACAGCTTCCTGAAGGCAGGGCGGGTCTCGGTTGCCTGCCTGTTCCCTGGAAGTCTGTCATGGTCTCCTAAAGCACAATGAAGGTTCTGAAGAGGTCTGAAGAAGTAGTTACTAGTGAAGAAGGTTGTTACTAGTGGGGAATAACTGAGTCCCAGGACCCACGTGGGGCAGTTCCAGTTCCAGGGGATCTGGCATCCTCTTCCAGCCTCTATAGGTTATGCACACGAGAGCATGCCCTCAGGCAGGGAGGCAGACAGACACACAGACAGACAGACAGACACACAGAGTTGCTGCTGAGGGTGACAGTCCCTGAGCAGTGGCTTTTTCTCAGCTTCCCTGTGTCCCCTGAGCAGTGGCTTTCTCTCAGCTTCTCTGTGTCCCCTGAGTTTTGAGCATGGATCTCACATTGCTTTGATTCCGCTTTAAGATCTCAGTAGATGTTAACAGTTTCCCCTCAGGAGCACAGAAAGGAAATGCACCCGGCAGCTTCACCCACTCCTGGCTTTTCTTAAGCCCTCACAGTTTGTAATTCATTTTATTTAGTCTTAAGGTCTCTCCATAGGCTCGGTGCTGGCCATTCTAGTGCTGGACTCTGGATATCCACTTTCCCAAGTTCAGTGCTGTGCTAGACAGAAGTTTTATGTCAATCTGACACAAGCTAAAGTCATCTGAGAGGAGGGAGCCTCAGCTGACGAAATCCCTCCATAAGTTCAGGCTGTAGGCAATCATGTAGAGCATTTTCTTAATTAGTGATTGATGGCAAAGGCCCAGGCCATTGTGGGTGGTGCCATCCCTGGGCCGGTTGTCCTGGGTTCCATAAGAAAGCAGGCTGAACAAGCCAAAGAAGAGCAAGCCAGTAAGCAGCACCCCTCTATGGCCTCTGTGTCCGTTCCTTCCCATAGGTTCCTGCCCAGTGTGAGTTCCTACACTGATTGCCTTCAATGAACAGTGCTGTGGGAGTGTAAGCCAAATAAACTCCCAGGTTTCTTTGGTCATGGTGTTTCATCAGAGCAATAGTAACTCTAAGACAGAAGTTGGTATCAGGATAGTGGGTTGTTGCGGGGACAGATGTGACCTTGTTTTGGGGAGGATTGTGGAAGACTTTGGGTTAGAAAAGTCACTGAGTGTTGAGAGCTCAGTGGGCTGCCCTGTAGGAACTTGGAAGCTAAGAACGCTGAGAGCAGTGCCGAGGATGGAGGTCCGGCTTGTGATATTCCAAAGTGAAGTTTCAGAGTCAGTTTAAAGACTATCAGAGTTATTTGCTATTTTGAGTAGAGAATCTATGGTTCTGATCAATTAGAGCTGAAGAATCAACCGTGAATAATAAGAGGCCAGAATCACTGGTATAAAACCTTTGCATTACTGGGACAATGATGCTGGTCAGCTGAGCTAAGAAATCAGCAGTAATTAAGAAGAGGCCAGCATCATGGAGGTGAAATCTTCTGGGAAGTGGTTCCTCGGGGTCAGCACACCTGTGGTCAACAATCACCCAGATGGTACTGGTTTTAAAGGAATGAAGGGGTCATGGTGAGCAGCTGAGGTTTGGCACTATGTGGCAGGGTTGGGATCCCCTGAAAAGAGCTCAGAAGAGGCTGTTGGTGTAAAAGTGCAGCCCAGCTGCAGCAGAGACCCCAGTACCATGGAGAGACCACCGAAAATGCAGCAGCGGTGGCGTGGAGCCGGCCTGAGCATGGAAGACAATCCCTGTGTGCTGCAGAAGAGGGAGGCAGAGAGTGACCCAAGCCCCTGGAGAAGCCCAGAAGATCGCGAGTGAGTCCCAGGCATTGGGCATTGAGTTATTTACACTGTTGGAGTTTGGTTTTCCTCAGTTTTGTTCAGATTGTAACCATGCCCTGGTTCTTCCCTCTTGAAGTGAGAAAGTAATTTATTTTTGATTTTACAGGAGCCCACAGTTGAATTGAGAAACTTTGAAGTTTAAAAGATTTTGGATTTTAAAAGAGACTGCCTATTTAAGAGATTAAATGTTTAGTTAGGATTTCTATTGCTGTGAAAAGACACCGTGACCGTAGTAACTCTTATAAAGGAAAACATATAATTGGGGTGGCTCACTTATAGTTCAGAGGTTTATTCCATTGTTGCCATGACAGGAAGCAAGTCAGCATGCAGGCAGACATGGTGCTGAAGCTGAGAATCCTACATCTTGATCCAAAGGCAACAGGAAGGAAACTGAGACATTGGGTGTGGCTTGAGCATATATATATGAGACCTCAAAGCCCTGCCCCCACAGTGACATGCTTCCTCCAATAAGACCACGCCTACTCCAACAGGGCCACGACTCCTAGCAGTGCCACTCCCTTTGGTGGCCATCTTCTTTCAAATCACCACACTGAAGTTTTATAATCTATACAGTGTTCTGTCTACGTGTATGACTGCATGCTAGAAGAAGATATCAGGTTGTATTACATATGGTTGTGAGCAGTGTTTGAGTTTTTAAAGAATGTGGAACTTTTAAAGTTTGGAATTTTTATATTGTAATGTTTATATTAACGTGTGATCTTGGAGAAGAGCAAGAAGAGGAAGGCTGTGGCTTAGCAGTGATGTGTTTGTGTGTCAAGCTGATAAGGAGTCAGTTGTACTGGCTGTTTTATCTCAGTTTGACACAAACTAAAGTCATCTGACAGGAGGGACCCTCAATTAGGAAAATGCCTCCTGCTAGGCGGTGGTGGTGCACACCTTTAATCCCAGGCAGAGGCAGGTCGATCTCTGTGAATTTGAGACCAGCCTGGTCTATAGAGTGAGATCCAGGATAGTCAAGGGTATACAGAAAAAGCCTGTCTCAAAAAACAAAAAGGAAAATGCCTCTATAAGCTGGGACTGTGGGCAAGTCTGTAGGGCATTGTCTTGGTGATCACTGATGAAGGGTCCAGCCCATCGTGGATGGTGAGGAAGCAAGTAAGCCATGGGGAGCAAGCCGGCAAGCAGCACTCCTCCACGGCTTCTGCAGCAGCTCCTGTCTCTGGGTTCCTGCCTTGCTTTAGTTCCTGTCCTGACTTCCATCAGTGATGACTGGTGATCTGGAAGTGTAAGCCAAATAAACCCTTTTCTCCCCAACCTGCTTTGGTCATGGTATTTTGTCATAGCAGCAGAAATCCTAAGACAAATGTCTTTTGGCACCAGAACTATGAGTGTGTACATCTGGGCCCGGCTTTGCAGGCATGTGCATCTGGACCCGGCTTTACAGGCGTGTGCATCTGTGCCCGGCTTTGCAGGCGTGTGCATCTGTGCCCGGCTTTGCAGGAGTGTGCAGCTAGGCCCGGCTTTGCAGGAGTGTGCAGCTAGGCCCGGCTTTGCAGGCATGTGCAGCTGGGCCCGGCTTTGCAGGCGTGTGCAGCTGGGTCTGGCTTTTTATGTGGGTGCTGGGGATCTGAACTCAGGTCATCATGCTTACACTGCAAGCCCTCCACCCACTGAGCCATCTTGTCGGCCCTGGGACTTCCCATTTTAAACACACACACCTCTTGTGGTTCTTTGAGGTCTTGTGAGGACCCTGTGTTTGGGTTTCCCTTGCTTCAAGCTTTGGAAACTGGCAGGTTGTGGTAGCCTGGCTGGCTAGTTCTGTCATGAAAGCAAATTCCCCTAGAGTGTCTCTAGACCCTGTTCTTTAGTCAGTGTTGGGCTTGAGAATGGGACACCTGAACGGGTTGATGATACTATAGCCAGTATCCATGGAGATAAGGTGTGGCAAACACCTCCTTTCTTCCTTCTTCCCTTCTTCCTCCTTCTCTCCCTTCCTTCTTCTTTCCCAAGGACAGGTGACAAACAAGAGCCCAGGGAGTACCTAACCTTCTATAGCTTCCAAAATTTTCTAAGAATGTTCATTTCAGACTCATTTACTCATCTCAGCCCCCACCCCAAAGCTGTAGTTAAAACGACAATGACAATCTTGCCTATCTTGTAGATGAGGAGATGGAGGGTTAGCGCGGCCACCCTTGGCCCCAGTCCCACCAGGAGCGCCACCATGGGGGCTCCAACTGTGTGGTTTTCTCTAGGGTGCCCAAACACTGACCAGGCAAGCAGCTGGTGTCTCGGCTGCTCAAGAGCACATTTTCAGATATCAACTTGTTATTTCACTTCAACCTTCGGAAGCCGTGCCCTTCATGGTCCCAGCCTAGCACAACGTTACAAACACTGCCCAGAACGCATAAAACACAGCCAGCAGCATATTTCCAAAGCACGTTTCTGGAAAACCAGGCAGTGTTGTCAAGAAATATCCTTGGGGCAAAGCGGTCGGAGCCGCCCTGTGGCCTGGGTTGTCTGTTGAATTGAACAAGGGAAACCCGTGGCTCGGAAGCCTGAGTCTGAGTGGAGGTCATGGGGAACTTCTGGGCTGTGCGGCAGGACAGGGAAAACAGCTGCAGGTTATGCTCAGGAGCGTGTATCTCTTTAAAGAGCACTCTCCTCCACACACCCCCCCAGGCGTGTTTAGCCACTTTTAAACATATTCTGATAAGTTAATATCATTTCAACTTGTCTATTTTATTGAGAAGTAATTCCTGTATCCTAAAATTTATGTATTTTATTTTAATTTGTTTTCAGTGCTTGGGCTGGAATGCAGTGGCTTTGTGCATGCTGGGTAAGTGCTCTACCTGAGGCCTACGGCCCCACACTTGTATACCCTCTAAAGTGAATTCTGAGATGGCCTGAGTCTCAGTATGGAGACCAGAATGGCCTCAACCTCAGAGACCTGCCTGCCTCTGTCTCCCCAATGTTTGGATTAAAGGCATGCACTACTATGCCTGACACCAGCTGACTTTTTAAAATATATATCCTTAGGGTTATGAAACTACTCCTCCTCTCTAATTCTAGAACATTTGCATTACTCCCAGAAAACCTAGGAACATGTCATATTCTGAAGTGTCTTTTTTTCAACTATGTGTATCTCTCTCTCTCTCTCTCTCTCTCTCTCTCTCTCTCTCTCTCTCTCTCTCTGTGTGTGTGTGTGTGTGTGTGTGTGTGTGCGTGAGCGTGTACATGACTGCAGGCAGACATCAGATCCCTAGAGCTACAGGTCACACGTATTGGGGTACCCACTTTGATGTTGGGAACTGAACTCAGGCTTTCTTGCAAGAGCTCCGTGGTGGTCTAAATAAGATACCCCCATAGGCTCATACATTTCACTGCTTAGGGGGTGGCACTACTTAGAAGGATTAGGAGGTGTGGCCTTGTTGAGGAACTGTGTCCCTGGGGGTGGACTTTGAAGTTTCAGAAGCCCAGACCAGGCCCAATGGTTCTCTCTTCCTGCAGATCCAGATGTGGAACTCTCAGCTCCTTCTCCAGCACCACGTCTGCCTGCGCACCAGCATGCTCCCGCTGTGCATGTAACTGTAAGCCAGCCCCAGTGAAATGCTTTCCTTTATGAGAGTTGCCATAATCATGTCTCTTCACAGCAAGAGGACATTGACTAAGACAAGCTCTTAACTGCTGAGCTGTCTCTCTGGTCTTCACTGGAAACAGGAATGGGAAAGACTATAGATTCTTTGTGGCACACAGTAGGTCCTTGACAATTTTTGTCTTGGTGATAAAGTTCTCAGCCTTAAGCCTTCCTTCTCCAGGCCAGGGATGGAATGTGGTGGGACTGGGCAGTTCAGTGGCAGAGCCCTTGAAAGCATATGTGAGACCCTGGCTTTGACCCCGAGCACTCAAAACAAACAAAACACAGAATCCACTCTTTTTTCCCCCCAGTTTTAATGCAATTTTAAAATTACATTAAGTGATTCAAGATGAAAATCTACAGCTGGGTTTTTAATTTTTATCCCTTTCCTTCATTTAGAAAGCCTTGACCTTAAAGGACTTATGTCAACTGGATAGATGGTTGAGTGGCTTTATTTATAACAATTTGATTTAGGAAAAGACAAGGGATATCTTGAATTATATTGTGCTGTGAACAATGGTCGTTCAGTGGCATTTAATGTATTTTTCTTCAGCTCATAAAAATACAATAAAGAAATTAATGGCTCAGACTGTGGGAACAGGAGAAACAGAGTTGAAACCGGGTTATGCATGGTCTGAATTGGCTGTTGACAGACTGAAAAGCAGGCCACTCACAGGCTGAGGTGTGGCCTTGGTCATGCCTGGGGACCCACAATCCCCTTTGTTGGTAGATTGCTAATCCTTGGGACAGGTTTTGATACCCCAAAGATTCCACTTCAAGTCACACAGTCTTTGGAGGTGCCATATTTTGGCTACCCCAACAGTACCCCACAACTTGCGGAAAGATTAGCTGTGACAGAATACCAGCAATGGCTCGTGCAGATGAAGACAGCATTGCTTCTGTCTAGGAACATCAACACCCCCCACCCGTTTCCAAATTCCATTCTTTTCATATTCAAATAGTTAAGATGAACATTTTCTTCTGGCAAATCAGAGTATCAGATTTAATTCAGCGCTGGAACTCTGTCCCGATTGCACTGGACCCTAAACTCCAGGCATGCCACCCAACTCCGCTGCCGGTTGGCTCCTACAACACACCTTCCGAACTGGCCAAGCACACGCTGCTCCTCAACATGGCATTTCCATCCATGGCTTTTGCTTTGTATGTGCCCGTCCCTTCCTACCGATGGCCAATCACAGGTGTGGTTAAGGTCATGTCCTGCCTGGTAGGCCCTTCCTCCAGGCCCAGAGAAGAGAGCAGCGCTTTGGACTTGGCCCAGGACCCAGGAATATCTGTGGAGAGGCAGGGGACCCAGAAATATCTATCTGTGGAAATGTTAATTCTCCTCAGGGGTTCCAGCTAGGCTGTGCTGGGAGGGCTTCTGGAAAGAGAACAGTTTTCTGCTTTCTGTTGGAAGACAAAGACTGGGTTTAACTGTTGGGTGTATTCTGGATAACTCAACTCTAGAAAATTCTCAGGAGGTTGGGTTTACAAAACACATTGACTTTGAACAAGACAGAGAAAAGCAAACATTATTTTTGAAATTACCTTTTTTATTTTTTAGAGAAATAATGCTTTGTTCATTATAGATTTAGAAATTTCCAAGAAAGTTCCAAGAATGTATAAAGAGAAGAAAAGGCTTCCTCAGTTCCGGGCCCCAGGGGGCATTCTCTTGGTAATCCGGGTGCGCACATTATTTCTAACAATGGACCCTGCTCTCCACTGCTCTGTAGCCCACTTTGAAATGAAACGAAACTTCTGTGGCGCGGTGTTAGGTGGGGAGGATTTTGCCACCTTTGACTCGAGTGATTCATTCCCACACGGCAGCGAGCAATTTCACGTTTGTTCCGCTTCTTTGCCTTTTTGGTTCGGGAAAGGGCAAAACAGAAAAGCAAGAGCGATTCCCAGAACCTAGGAAGGTTCCCGGACTCCTGGGGGTGGGAGGTGGCTGCAGCAGTGCAGTCTCTTGCTCCTCCGCGCAGTCCTAAGGGGCTTTGGCCCGCTCGGCCCTTGAGATCCAGTAAGGTGATCTCATAGCTGCAGAATTTTGAGAACTTCGAGTTTCTCCTTGTCCCCTCTTTGTCCTTGGGTATTTCAGAACCCTTTGGAAGAGGTGAGGAAACGAGCCCGTGTTGTTCCCTGGTTAGTGGCCAGCGCAGTGCCTGGCAGAGCGCTGACATCCAGTGAGTACTCATTAACGAATGGACGGATGAGCACTCAGGAATGATGTCCTTTATTATGGAAATCGTCAGCCCACGTGGTCGTCTTCTGGAAGCATCAAATAGGAACTCTATATTTAGGTTCTTGGCATTGAAACATCAATAACACGTTAGAACCACCACACTTTAGTGATAAAAGGAAGAAGACATCTACCCGCCTCTACAATTCTGCTTTTCTTTGCTGTGGTCCCCTGAGGGAGGTTTTACCTGCTCTATTCCAGAGGCAAGGGGATGGCCAGGTTCCACTCCCAGCCCCCTCATCCCAAGGTCTAGGTCCCATCTGCTAGCCCCGTTGCTCTTTAGACACCCTACTTTCTGTGAGAAAGGCACCCCGCACCTTTTCAGGCAATTTTAAAGCAGACTGTCTCAAGCTTTAGTGTTCTGTAGACTCAGCCAGGGCTCAGGTAGCCACAAGTTAGATACTTGTTGGGATGATTGGAGGAGGGCTGGAGAGATGGCTCAGTGGTTAAGAGCACTGGCTGCTTGCTCTTCCAGAGGACCTGGGTTCAATTCCCAACACCCACATGGCAGCTCACAACTGTCTGTAATTCCAGTTCCTCACGCCAATGCACATAAAATAAATAGTTCCAGAGGGATGATTGGAGGCATGTGGTCTGGAAAGTGTGCTTAGAGGAACTAGCTTGAGGTACTCAGATACTCAAGCAGTGGAGGAGGCCAGGACAAGCCGCTAGGACCCTCCCAGACTCAGCTTGGCCCGGCCTTATTCCCAAGTAGACCAGGAAAAGCAATACAACGGGATGTTCTCCACGGAAGGCTTAGCATAAAGCTTTGCATAAATTACATTCTTTAATTCTCTTCAGAACTCAGTGTGATAGTCTTGTTATTCTATTTGTCCAGGGAATCAGCCTAGCGTTTTACATAAATTATATATATATATATATATATTTTAAAAAAGTGAGACCTGTTTTAAAAAAGGTATTCTTTATAAGATGAACAAGTATATTTCTGTATCGTACAAAGTTCTTGATATAATACAGTAACACCTTTTAAGAAAAGATGCCTAGAAGCTAATAGTCATGAATTAACAGTTGCAACTCCCTCAATTTTAGGTATTGAGTTTTTTTCCTTTATTGAACATAGAATTTCCTCACACAGTATATCCTGAGTACAGCCCCTTCACTCTCCTAGTTCCTCCCTCCCTCCCCTCCCATCCAGATCTACACTCCTTTCCGACATCCTCTTTAATATCTCCAATGTCTAAAGTATCTGTCATACAAGTCTTTCACTTGCTTGGTTAGAGTTACCCCAAGATATTTTATATGACTTGAGGCTATTTTGAAAGGTGTTATTCAGTAGTATCTGCTGGCTCTCAGGCTACTTACCCTAATTGACCGGGTACAACCTCAAACAATTCTACATTGGTAATTAAAGGAAGGGAAGTTATTTACCCTTCCTAAAAGAAAAAAGAAATACATTGGCTTCATTTCACTTGACTTGTATTAGGCCTCCTAGAAACATACATGGGAAATTAGGTAGACAAGCTGTGTGGTAAATTTCACACTAACCTCTGTTGATTAAAGATGACTTACGGTTATATATCACGCTGTATTAAAATATTTTTTTTTAAGTTCTTCAGGGAGCTGACAGGTTTGAGAGAATGTAACTGGTTCTTTTTTTTAAATTTTTATTTAACTTTATTTTATGTGCATTGGTGTGAAGGTGCCAGATCCCCTGCAACTGGATCTTCAGGCAGTTGTGAGCTGCCATGTGGGTGCTGGGACTTGAACCCGGGTTCTCTGGAAGAGCAGTCAGTGCTCTTAACTACTGAGCCATCTCTCCAGCCCCCTGTATTGAAATCTTAACAGCGGTTGAAATGAGAACGTCATAGAGTCTCTTTAGAGAAGCAACTTAAAAGCAGCATTGGAGTTGAATGTGCTCCGTTTCAACCCTTACCTCCCAAGCTTTCGGTTACCTGCGTTAAGTGTGAGTGACTTTGCAGGGCGCTGTACAGGAGTGATCTACACGAAGTGTATTAGAGAGAAAGTAACCTCACCACTGAGCAGTGTGTGTTATACATTGAATGTTTGTGTTCTGGAATTTAAAATTATTTAAAGTAATAGTGTCAATGAAGGGTTTAAAAATGTCTGGTGACTTGCTTATTTTAAGTAATCACAGTTAGACAGAAAAAGATATTTTTAATGTTTTTTAAAGTGCCTTTTGAGGATTTTTAAACAATGGATTCAAACAACTGTATAAAATAAGTGACCATGTTCAAAATTGAAAAAAAAAAAAAGAAAGGTGCTTCCCGAATTTCTTCCGCAGACCGTTTGTCATTTCCATATGTGAGAGCTACTCTCACTGAGAGTTAATTTTGTATCCAGGTGCAGCGCTGACCGTGTTTATCAGGGAGGAGTTTCCCCATTGGACTTATTCGGGTCACTTATGTATTCTATCATATCATCTACAAATAAAGATGCTTTGACTTCTTCCTTTCCAATTTGTATTCCCTTGGTCTCCTTCAATTGTCTTATTGTTCTAGCTAAGATTTCATGTACTATATAGAAAAATATGGAGAGAGTGGACAACCTTGTATTGTCCCTGATTTTAGTGGGGTTGTTTTGGGTTTCTCTCTGTATAAGTTGATGTTTAGACTTTCTGTGAACTGCCTTTATTATGTTGTTCTATGTCCCTCGTATCCCTAATCTCTCCAGGACTTTTATTATGAAGGCGAGTTGGAAGTCAAAAGCCTTTTCTGCATTTAATTAGATGATCAAGTGGATTTTGTCTTTCAAAAGAGTACATTTGCCAATTCATACATGTTGAATCATCCCTGTATCTCTGAGATGAAGCCTACTTGGTCATGGTAGATGATCTTTTTGATGTAGTTTTATAATAATCTTGTATTCAGTTTGTAAGTATTTTATTGAGTTTTTTTGCATCTATGTTCCCAAGGAAAATTGGTCTGTAATTCTTTCTTTGTTGGGCCTTTATGTGGTTTTGGTATCAGAGTAACTGTCGCCTTATAAAACAAATTGGGCAAAGTTCCTTTTGCTTTATTTTGTGGAATAACTTGAGGAGTATTGGCATGAACACTTCTTGAAAAGTCTGGTAGACTTCTGTCCTAAAGCCATCTGGTCCTAGTTGGTAGACTCTTAGTTATTGCTTCTATTCACTAGGAGTTGTAGGTCTGTTTAAATTGCTTATCTGATCTTGAGTTAACTCTGGAAACTGGTATGTATCGAGAAAATTGTTTTTGTTTTGTTTTCCAGTTTGGTGGAGCACAGGTTTTTAAAGTATGTCCTTATGATTCTCTGGATTTCCTTGGTGTCTGTTGTTATGTCTCCCTTTCATCTCTAATTTTTATTAATTTTGATATTTTCTTTCCACCATTTAATTAATTTAGATAAGGGTTTGTCAATCTTATTAATTTTTCCTCAAAGAATGAACTCTTTGTTTCATTGATTCTTTATATTTTTGTTGTTGTTTCTACTTTATTGATGTCAGCCCTGAGTTTGATTATTTCTGTCCTTTACTCTTTGGGATTTGTTTTCTTTTGTCCTAGAGCTTCCAGGCATGGGTAAGGTGCTATCAGGAGATCTCTCCACATTTCCTTGATGTAGGCACTTAGTGCTATGTGCTTGCCTTTGAGAACCACCTCCATCACGTCCTGTGTTTGGGTATGCTGTGTATTCACATCCATTCTATTCCAGAAAGTCTTTTATCTCTTCCTTAGTCTCTGTCTTTGCCCATTTTCCATTCTGTAGAGAGTTGTTCAGTTTCCACGAGGGTGTAAGTTTTCTGTTGCTTCTGTCGTTGTTGAGTCCATGGTGCTCAGAAACGATGCAGGGTTTTCTCTCTCTCTCTCTCTCTCTCTCTCTCTCTCTCTCTTTCTTTCTTCCTTTCTTTCTTTCTCTCTTCCTCTTTTTCTTCCTTCCTCCCTCCCTCCCTTCCTCCTTCCCTCCCTTCCCTCTCTCCTTCCTTTTCTTTCTTTCCATTTAATTTTTTTTTATTTTATGTGCATTGGTGTTTTGCCTTCATGTATGTCTGTGTGAGGGTGTTGGGTCCCCTGGTACTGGAGTTACAGACGGTTGTGAACTGCCATGTGGGTGCTGAGAGTTAAACCCGGGTCCTCTGGAAGATCAGCCAGTGCTCTTAACCACTAAGCCATCTCTCCAGCCCTGCAGGAGAGATGTGTTATTTTAGTTTTCTTGTATCTGCTGAGACTAGTTTTGTGTCTGAGGATGTTAATTTTGAAGAAAGTTCCACAAGGTGTTGAGAAGAAGGTATATTCTTTTGAGTTTGGTGAAATGTTTTGTAACTATAAGTTAGGTCCATTTGGTTTATAGCATTAGTTAGCTCCAGCATTTCTCTGTTTAGGTTTTGTCTGGATAACCTGTCTATTGGCAAGAGTGGGGTATTGATGTCTCCTACTATCAGTGTGTGAGGGTCAAGGTGTGATTTAAGATGTAGTAGTGTGTCTCTGTGTTTGATGCACAGATGTTAAGAATTGCAATATCCTCTTGGTGGATTTTTCCTTTGAGTTTGTAGTGTTCTTCCCAATCTCTTCTGGTTAGTTTTGGTTTGAAGTCTATGTTGTTAGATATTAGAATGGCTACACCAGCTTACTTCTTAGGTTTGCTTGCTTTGGAATACCTTTTTTCCATCCTCTATCCTTGAGGTTGAGTTATGTTTCTTGAATGCAGCAGAAGGAGGGCTCCTATTTTTGTATCCATTCTGTTAGTTTGTGTCTTTTTATTGGGGAACTGAGACCATTAATGTTGAGAAATATCAATGAGCAGTGTTAGTTGATTCCTGCTGTGTTGTTGTTGCTCTGTGTGCCCTCTCTTTTGATTTGCTGGTCTGGGATTATTTATTCCTTGTGTTTTCTTGGGTGTGGTTAACCTCTTCAAGTTGAAGCTTTCCTTGTAGCACCTTCTGTAGGGCTGTGTTGTAAGAGGCTGCCTGTTTGTTCCTGGCTGCTCAGAGCCAAAATAAGCACACAGAAACTATATTATTTGCAATACTGTTTGACCAATAGCTTAAGTGTATTTCTGGCTAACTCTTATATTCTAAATTAACCCATCTCCATTAATATGTGTATTGCCATGAGGCTGTGGCTTACCAGGTAAAGTTCCTTTGTCTGTCTCTCGGGACTACATGGCTTCTCACTGACTCCGCCTTTTTTTTCCCAGCATTCAATTTAGTCCTCCCCCCACCCCCGCACGCTTAGCTCTCTTCAACCCTATCAGGCCAAGCCAGTTTCTTTATTAACTAATGGTATTCACAGCATACAGAGGAGAATCCCATATCAGGGCTGGATTTGTAGATAGATATTGCTTAAATTTGGTATTATCATGAAATGTCTCATTTACTGTGATTGAAAGTCTTGCTGGGTATGGTAGTCTGGGCTGCCACCCAGTTTGTAGAACATTGTCCAGGCCTTCTTGGCTTCTAGAGTCTCTGTTGAGAAGACAGATGTTATTCTAATAGGTCTGTCTTTATATGCTATTGGTCTTTTCCCCTTGCAGCTTTTAACATTTGTTCTTTGTTCTGTTTGATTATTGTGTGCCAAGGGGAATTTCTTTTCTGGTCCCATCTGTTTGGGGTTCTGTAAGCTTCTTGTGCCTTGATAGTCTTCTTAGGTTAGGGAACTTTTCTTTTGTGATTTTTGTTGAAAATGTTTTCTGTGCCTTCGACTTGCGATTTTGCTTATTCCTCTATTCCTATTATTCTTAAATTTGGTCTTTACATGGTATCTCCTCTTTCCTAAATGTCTTGTGCAGGATGTTTTCAGATTTAGCATTTTCATTTCCATGTCTTCTATGGTGTTGTCAACACTGGGAGTCTCTCTTCTCTCTCTTGCGTTCCATGTTGAGGCTTGCTTTTGAGGTTCCTGTTCGAGTTCTTAAATTCTTCATTTCCAGATTTCCCTCAGTTTGGCTTTTCTTTATTGAGTCTAGTTTTATTTATTTATTTATTTTAAAGAATTTATTATGATTTATTTAACTTCATTTTATGTGCATTGGTGTGAAGGTGTCAGAACAGGAGCTACAGACAGCTGTGAGCTGCCATGAGGGCACTGGGAATTGAACCTGGGTCCTCTGGAAGAGCAGTCAGTGCTCTTAACCACTGAGCCATCTCTCCAGCCCCGAGTCTAGTTTTATATTTAAGTCATGAACTGTTTATTTCTTTCCAGTGTTTGTGCTTTCATAGACTTCTTTAAGGGATTTATCCTTTCCTTCTTCAAGGACCTCTGTCATATTCATAAAGACCATTTGAAGATTTTTATCTTGTACTTTGGCTGTGTTACAGTCCTCGGGGCCTACTGTGGTAGGGTTGCTGGGCTCCAGAGGAGACCTGTTGTCCTGGCTGTTGTCGATTGCGATTTTACACTGTTGTCTGGAATCTGGGACTTGGGCCTGAATCTTGGTTCCCACTGGAGTTTCCAGGCCCCTGTGTCCTAAGACAAGGAGCAGGGTGTTCTAGGGCAAAGAGTTAGAAACAGAAAAAAATAAGTCTATTTTATTGTTTAAAAATTTAAAAAATTAAAATATAAGCACATAGTTCCACCCCCTTCTTCCCTCTAGCCTGTAGCACGATTTCTAATTGGCCTTGATAATAAAAACCCAGAGTCAGATATTGGGGTATGTGTTGGCAACACTAACCCCTCGATGTTTCTAGCCACTGCTTGCTTCCTCTCAAATTCATGGCTTCGATTTCTTTAATTATTGTCATATGCAGGCACATACATCTATGTATGTGTAAATATAACCTGTTTAGTGTATTTACTGTTGCTTGTATGTGTATGTTTTTAGGGCAGACCACTTTGTATAATCGTTTGGGGGTTCATCTGGGGAAGGCTAGTTTTCCCTTTCTCAGTAGGCTCTTTATCTTAGGGGTAGGAGCCTGTGAGATTTATCCGTTCCACGTTAGCCTGTATATTGGTGATATCTTTGTGAAAGTCTTGTTTGGGCAGCAATATTGTTGAGGTTTCACGACTGTAGTTTCCCTGTGTTTCCAGGAGACACAGTCTTGTAGCACACATCCATGTTATCTGAATCTTATGTTCTCTCTGCCTTGTCTTCTGTGATGTTCCCAAGTCTTAGGTGTCCGTGATTTTATAGATGTATCAGCTGGGGGATCAGTTGCTCTCTGCATTTTGACCAGTTGTGACTTTTTAAAATAGTCTCTGAAAAGTTTATTAAGAAAGGGAAAATTCGGGCTGGAGAGATGGCTCAGTGGTTAAGAGCACTGGCTGCTCTTCCAGAGGTCCTGAGTTCAATTCCCAGCAACCACATGGTGGCTCACAGCCATCTGTAATGAAATCTGGCGCCCTCTTCTGGTGTGCGGGCATACATGGAGGCAGAATGTTGTATACATAATAAATAAATCTTTAAAAAAAAAGAAAGGGAAAATTGAAGACTGAGAGCAGGCTAGTGGGCTGAGGGAAAGCACAAGATTCCTGGCCCTCTCCACGGCGCCCCCGTCCCACACTTGTGGGCTTTTCTGGAGTGCGTTATTGTTTGTGTGTCCCTCAGGGAGGGAAAGAGCTACTGGGTTCTTTGTTCAGGCACCAGGCACGATGCTTTTTCAGGTCTTTTTCTCCCTTGCCCAAGAGGGACCATAAGACTCTCTCTCCCCCTATTGGTTTGAGAGGAAACTTTGTAATAGATGACTGGAATCCCTGCACCACAAGGAATCTAGTTGGAAGTTGTCATTTATCCTAGAAGACACAAATTTTACAAGATTAAAAATATAACATTTAAGCTAAGTGACATGATGATGCTCACTGGTGGCCTCAGAAAGGGTGAGACCAAGGAGTCCCATGGCCATATCTTTGCAGCTTGCTATTAGTCGTGTGGTCCCTTGAACTGTTAAAGAAACAAAATCAAAACCAAAACAACCCACTGATGGTGTACTGACTGGCTTTGTGTCAACTTGACACAAGCTGGAGTCATCAGAAAGGAAGGAGCCTCAGCTGGGGAAAGGCCTCCATGAGATCCAGCTGTGAGGCATTTTCTCAATTAGTGATCAGCGAGCAAGGGCCCAATCCAGGGTGGGTGGTGCCATCCCTGGGCTGTCCTGGGTTCTGTAAGGAAACAGCCGAGCAAGCCATGAGAAACAAGCTAGTAAGTGGTTCCCCTCCAAGGCCTCAGCATATGTTCCTGCCTCCAGGTTCCAGCCCTGCTTGAGTTCCTGTACTGACTTCCTTCAGTGAAGAGCAGTGATGTGGAAGTATCAGTCAAATAAACCCTTTCCTCCCCAGCTTGCTGTTTGGTCTTGCCATTTTGTTGCAGCAATAGAAATCCTAACTAAGACAGATGATTTTAGATTAAAAAATGTGGCAAGAGGCTGCATGGTAGGGTGGTGCACACCTTTAATCTCAGCACTTAGGAGAAAGAGGCAGGTGGATCTCTGTGAGACTGAGGCCAACCTGGTCTACAAGAGCTAGCTCCAGGACAACCATGGCTACACGGAGAAACACTGTGGGGTGGGGGTGTAAAATGTAGGGAGAAGTAAAAGAACAAGGAACAATGTTGAGGAGGCAGTGGGATTCCCAGCCACTCTGCAAAACTGCTATACTTTGTGCTGTGCGTTTAAGGTCATTTGGATAGAATTTAGCCTTTCTTGTTGTTTTTGCTAAGGTCAGTTGGGGCTCCCCTGGGCTCCTCTGGTCTTCCTCTATCAGCTGTGCCTTTTGCTGGGATGGGCTGCAAAGTCTTGCTGACCATGTGTGTTCCCTTGTGAGCTCTGGGACATTTCCCTCAGGGTTGACCCTCCTCTTTGAAGAATATGCCCTGAGGTCTCCATGACCCCTCAGACCAAGAGGTCAGGTGACTCACTGGATCTACAGACTGCTTTGAGAAATGTCCCATCAGCCTCTGGGACCTAGACAATCTGGGGACAGGGACCACCAGATCGGCTGTTCTTGAACAGCCCCTGTATCCTCATTGCCTTGTCCTCTGAGTACAATTACTGAACACCCAGAACGTCAGCTCCAACAATATTAAAGAAGAAACTGTGCCTTAAAATCTAGCTGTCTTAGAACACAGAGATGAAGCCTGGCAGAGGTTTTAAATGAGACTTTCTTAAGACTCAATTTTTAAGTAGAAGCCCGATATACTCAGTAGAAATTATAAGCAATTAGCTTGATAAAACAGAAAATCTTTGTTCTGTAAACTTACTAATTACTTCAGGAGCGCTGCATGCACAGAGCTGAATCAGGCTTCCAGTTCTGAGATTTTAGGGCTGGCAGAGCCTTCAGGATCTGGCCCCAGATGGGGAGAACTGTCCATGGCTGTGAGGCTGTGCCCTGGAGGAAGAACCAACACGCCCTGAGCATGACTTAATTCCCTCATTCAGTAGAGATTTCTCTAGAGCATCTGTGGAATTGCAGTTGGGCCAATCACCAACCAAACGACACTTGACAAAGACCACTTACTTACATAGACTTTTTTGGCTTCTCTGTTTTAAAGTTTTGGTTATGTTACAGATTAAAAGGAATTTGGAGGCACAGCACTTATAATCATTTGGCCATTTACTTCTAAACCATGTAAGATAAGAACATAACCACATGCAGACAGTGCACACACATACAGCGGTGCTGTTGGAATTCCCACCGCCAGCAGCTTTTTAAGTTACCGGCCCTCTTTGGCATGGCCTCTTATGCTATAAACGCCGATGTAAAGCACTGGTCCAGCCTCTCTTCCAGCTGCATGATTTGGTTCCTGTTCCCTGTTCATGCAGAGGACTGTGATCTGTGAGTCTACCCCTAAATAAAGAACCCTTTATTATACTCAGTTCTGAGCGAGTGTGGGATTTCTTTTTAGCATCCTTCTTCACAGCCATGTAGCAGCACAGTTTAAAAAGATTAGCAAAGAATTCGTGGGCCTTAGATCAGACTGTTGATTTTAATAGATTTAACCACCCCTAATCTTAAATCTGCTTTTAGAGACATGACTTTTAATCTAATTTAAAGACCTTTGATTTTGAAGACAGAGCCCAATCTGATGGCTTCATGCAGTCGGGGTAGGAACCAACAGTTTGGTTTTAAAATGACTACTTTTTTTTTTATTGGTGCTGTTTTGCTGTTTTCTGTTTAAATTGGAAATGGTAAAAGCTTCAAATGAAAACAAAAACAACCCGTTTTTGAAGCACAGATAGACAGCACATTTTATGTCTTAATGTTACAGCTATGAATTAAAAATTCATGTTAAAAATGAAAGGCATTAGTTATTATCATAAGACTTTATATAAATACTCATTTTTATTATATACAGAGTTTGATGGATAGTGTTTTGTCAACCTGATACAAGCTGGGATCGTCTGGGTAGAAAAAAAAATCTTAATTGAGAAAATGCCTCCATAGGATTGGCCTGTGGGCCATTTTCTTGATTAATATTGATGTGGGAGGCCCAGCACATTGTAGGCAGGGCCTCCCTGGGCCAGTGGTCCTGATGGTATAAGAAAGCAGGTTGAGTGGGCAGCCATCCAGAAAGCAGCAATCTCAAGGGCTTCAGTTTGTTCATTCTTTGACGTTCCTTTGTGCTGAACTGTGATCAGGACATGTGAGCTGAAATACATCCTGTCCTCCCCATGGTGCTTTGGTCCTGATGACATCACAGTCCTGTCCTCCCCATGGTGCTTTGGTCCTGATGACATCACAGTCCTGTCCTCCCCATGGTGCTTTGGTCCTGATGACATCACAGTCCTGTCCTCCCCATGATGCTTTGGTCCTGATGACATCACAGTCCTGTCCTCCCCACGCTGCTTTGGTCCTGATGACATCACAGTCCTGTCCTCCCCACACTGCTTTGGTCCTGATGACATCACAGTCCTGTCCTCTCCACACTGCTGTGGTCCTGGCAACAGCACAGCAGTAGCAGCCCCAACAGAGAGCAAGCTTACTTAGATTCTGAATGCTATTGCTCATCGAACTATATTTTCTTTTTTGTTTATTTTACATCTCAGCTTCAGTTTTTCCTCCCTCCTCTCCTCTCCTTTCAGTCCCCCCTCAGGCACCTCTCTGAGCCCCCCCGCTACTTCTCCATTTCTGTTTAGGAAAGGGAAGGTCTATGAATATCAACAAAACAGTTGCAGTAGGATTATAATTTCTACAATCCCAAATATGAAATGTTCTTTGACAAACACATATATCTATATGTCATAGATCTTTTTTTAAAAAATATTTATTTATTATGCATACAATATTCTGTCTGTGTGTATCCCTGCAGGTCAGAAGAGGGCACCAGACCTCATTACAGATGGTTGTGAGCCACCATGTGGTTGCTGGGAATTGAACTCAGGACCTTTGGAAGAGCAGGCAATGCTCTTAACCGCTGAGCCATCTCTCCAGCCCCATAGATCTTACATTTAACATTCAGAGTGTTTCTGATGAAGAAATACATGTCAATTAGTTCAATAAGGAATCTTCTTTAAAAAAAAGATGTTTATTAAGTGTGTGTTTATATGTTAGCCTACCTGTATGTATGTGTACCATGTATGTAGATGTCAGTGGAGCCAGAAGATGGTGTCAGATCCCTTGAAGCTGGAGTTATATGCAATTGTGAGCTATCAGATGCAGGTGCTGGGACCAAGTCCGGTGCTCTGCAAGAGGAGCAAGTGCTCTTAACCCCTGAGATATCTCTACAGCCCGTAATAAAGATAAAAAGATTTGTTTTTATTTTATATGTATGTGTGCTTTGCCTGCTTGTATGTCTGTGAAATGCTTTTATGTCTGGTGCCCATGGAGGCCAGAAGATGGCGTTGGATCCTTTGGAATTACAGATGGCTGTGAGCTGCCTTGTGGGTGCTGGGAAACAAACCAGGGTCCTCTGCAACATAGCAAGTGCTCTTAACCAGGGAGCTGTCTTCCCAGCTCCCCAATAATGCACCTTCCTCAGAGGCATTGTGAGGAACATAAACCGTTTTATGTCTTATTTCTATTATTATTTTAGCCAATGATCATTGAAAACAAAATAGAATTAATCTAAGATTTAAAAAAAGATGTTTGTTTATTATGTGTACAGTGTTCTATCTGTATGTATGCCTGCAGGCCAGAAGAGGACACCAGATCTCATTATAGATGGTTGTGAGCCACCATGTGGTTGCTGGGAATTGGGACCTCTTGAAGAGCAGCCAGTGCTCTTAACCTCTGAGCATCTCTCCAGCCCAACTTAAGAATTTGTAAGGAAATCATTATCAAAATCTATGTATCAACATACTTGCTAACTGAGGTACTCATACCTTCTTAAAACCTACTAAAATGCTATCTTTAGGTCTATCAATTGCTTCATTAAAACCTTAAAGTACTATTTATTTATATAAAATATTTATTGAAGTGAACATTAAAAAACTGAACTTTTAAATAAAATCCAGCATATCTGAAAATTGACTACTGAGCAGATGTTTGATGATACTAAGACATTATTATTGTACTTGGGCCTGGGGGCAGAGGCTTGTAATTCCAGCTGCTTTGGAGACTGAGACAGGGGGATTGCAAGCTAAAGGCTCACCTGGGCTACAGATTGAGTTTCAGTTGGGGCAACTTATAGAGACCTCGTGCAAAAATGAAAAGCAGAAATAAAGGGTGTGGGTGGGGTTATAGCTCAGTAATATGGGATTGGGCTGGCACACCCAAGCCCCCAGATTTACTTCCCATTACCAAAGGGGGAAAAAGAGAAAAGTTTAAGTGCAATTCAAATATTGTACATTTGGGCAAAGGAATTTTGTATTTTAGAGTTTGATTTTATCCATGTTCTGTTGCTGTGACAGAATACCTCAGGCTAGGTGATTTACAAAGCACAGACATTTTATAGCCCACAGTTCCCGAGGCTGCAAGGTTCTGAGTTGCTTCTGGGGAGGACTGGGTGCCTGTTCACCTCATGGTGGAAAGCAGAGGCTAAGAGGGTGCAGCTTTGGTTCTGAGGAAGCATCAGCTCAGGGCAACCCACCCTGTCACAGTCTGTTTCTTCAGGATTCTCTTACTGCCAGAAGAATCAGCCCAGCCCTGTGAGGATGGATTACTTCCTCTTTATGTTCTAACCACCTCAAAAGGCCTCATTTCCCAACACCAAATTTCCTGATTGGTGACTCAGTGATTAAGAGAACTGACTGATTTCAGAGGACCTGGGTTTAATTCCCAGTGTAAGTACGCACGCACACACACACACACACACACACACACACACACACACACACACACACACACACACACACACACACACACACACACACACACCACACACACAGAGCTCACAATCTTCCGTAACTGTCCCAGGGGGTCTGGCGCCCTCTTCTGGCCTCTACAGATACTACATGCACATAGTTCATGCACTTTTTTGCAGACAAAACACCTGCACACATAAAAATAAAATAACCCCAACAACAGTGTCCATGAGGACAAAACATTTAAACAGTAGCAAAGTTACAATAAGAATAATATGAGTTCTTTTTTAAGTTTTGAAATAACACAGCGTGGTACCTGGAAATAGATGAGACAAGACTGGTTATTGGTGATGATGATTGAAACTGGGTGGTGAGCAGGGTGTGACACCCTATAGAATCATCTCCGTAAGGGGGTATCTAGACGTGCTTGGCTGGCGGGCGTGTCTATGCTGGGCTTGACTGGTGGGCCTGTCTATGCTGGGCTTGGCTGGTGGGCCTGTCTATGCTGGGCTTGGCTGGTGGGCGTGTCTATGCTGGGCTTGGCTGGTGGGCCTGTCTATGCTG
>PVIU01012382.1:0-22301 GCA_004026605.1 Ondatra zibethicus | reverse complement strand
TCCTTCCTGCCTTGACTTCCCTACAGGGATGGACTGTAACCTGGAACTGTGAACTAAGTAAACCCGTCTTGTTTAAATTATTTTTTATCACATCCACAGGAAATGAAAGTGAGATAAGCACAGAGGGTTTATTAAAATTGTCCCCTCTGATTTTTGTGCATGTTTGAATATTTCTGTAATAAAAAAGAGGGAAAGGGAAATGGTCACGTGTCTAATACCTACCCCCAGGCTTTCATGTTCAGGGAGTGGGTTTAACATGCTTAACTAAAGTGTGTAAGGTAATAAGATTACTAAATTATTGTGACATTAAAGCACTTGCACTTTTAATATGGATCTTCAGTGCCATAGTCCAAAGATGCAAATATGTGGACTTTTCATTCTCAATCCAAATTTGATAGGGAGACTCTTGTCAGCTTGCTTCCCAACTCACTACCCGTGTCTAGAGTGAGTCCTGACTCTTGGTGCATTCCTGGTTATTATTCCCCTTTATTTCCCAATAATGTTTCATAATGCCAAAACATTGCATAATGCTTAAAGATGAGTTCAGTTGCATTGATTCCTAGATTTCATTACTTTTCTGTGAGCTGACAGGGCATATCGAATCCATCCTGTTAAATACAGGAACTAATGGGGGCTTCCAGAGGTTAATTGGGTTTAGTTAGCTAATTCTTTCTCCTACCTGTGTGTCTCTTGACAAACATGCAGAATGCTTTGAGCATCTATGATGTAACTGATGCAGGGTTGGGTTCAGTGCCCCAGAGACAGCTAAAAGGGTACCTGAGTCTGCAAAACTCTCAATGGGGGATGGCTTATAGCCAGATAGTTTGCTAATGGAGAGAATGAGACTCCTGGTTGGCCATTCAAATGAGCAGAAGTTTCTTGCCTTCCCCTAATTTATGTCAGACTTAGAATCCAAGCCTACTGACCAGACCACCTCTGTCCAATGAAACCCAACTTCTCTGTAGCAATTCTACTTTTCCTTTTTGGTTTTAGATTCCCATTTTCTTTGTTCCTTAATTCCTCTGTAGGCTTTTTCATGGAGCTTTATGAGGTTCTGCTATGTTACATAGAAGGATGCCAATTTGTTTGTTGGGAGCTGGGGGCAGCATTCTGTCACTGGGATGGAAGGGATTGGAAGTGGGTGGATGCCAGCCAGCCTGTGTCCCTGCTAAGATGCTGCCTAGGGGCATATCCCTTTCTCAGCCCAGTGGCAGTGTCAGCTGCTTTGGCTCTGCTAGCTTGTCACATGCCTGTCAGTGTGCAGAAGGACTGTTTACCTGTTCACACAGCCATTACTCACCTCTTCCCACGTACCCCCACACTTGCACACAAAGCCTGCAAGTAGCTTACGGTTTTTTTTTTTTTTTTAAGAACCTTCCCCCAAGCCCATTCTAAAATGTCAAGTGTTTCAGTTTTGAGAAGGAAAAAAGAAAGAAAAAGAAAGAACGCTGAAAAAAGCATGAGTCATAACAAGGCCGGCAAACAGATCTGGAGGTATTGCTGGTGAGTCACCCTGAGACCGTGCTGGTGAGGGCCAGCGATGGGGAGACCGTCATGAGACCAGCCAGTAAAATTCCACTACTCTCTGGCGCAGAGTAGGAGGTACTTCAAAAAGCCTGGGATTTTTCCAGCCCTAATTTCGTGTAGGAATCTGGTGCTCTTGGGCATGTTGATCTACCCAGGAAATCAGCAAGAATGATTATTAATAATGAAAAAAACCCCACCCACCTTATTATCTTTCTTTGCCCAGTGCCATGTTGAACCAGCCCTGTCTGCCTCTGCACACAAGTGAAGCTGCTGGATTGTCTTGAAGGGTATTGGGTTGCTAAGCAACAGAGCTGGCAGCATCCATCATGCCCAGCAATGTCAGCCCCTGAGCGTGGCCAACAGAGCACAGTGGTGTCCCTCCTCCACACCCTTCCTCAGCCTCCCCACCCCCTATGAAAATGTTCATTTGCATCTTGGGGACAGAAGCTGTACCAGGTGATCCTGTGGATAAATGCCTCAGTGCAACGTATGAGGTGCAAATATTGTTTTGAGTGGCGGGACAGAACGCATGACGTCATTGCAGATACAGACTTCATATTAGCCATGTGTAGGTGCGATTTAAAAGTCAGTGTGTCAAACACTTCCTCATGTCTTCTGTCTTTTAGTCATTGTTTTCCTGGCTTCCCACACAGCATCTTATTTACATCCCGCTCTCCCTCTCTCTCTCCCTCTTGGTACTGTGGTCTCTGGCGGTGGAGTTATTGTCTGTGTGTAGGGATGGATGGGTGGACAAGAAGTCTGTTTCTAGAGGTGAGGAGGCCCCATGGCTATGGTTGGAGGCTACTCTTTACAAGCCTTTTTAGCGTGGTAATTTTGCCTCAGAAATGCTTGTTTTGGGGGGGGGGGTGGGTCTCCATCACGGCCCAGCCTGGCTGTGTCTTTACTCCCTCTCAATAGGCAGTCGTTGTAGCTGGCTGGTGAAGGACCAGAGGCAGCAGTGTGGCAGACGGGAAGGAACTGGCTTTAGATGAGACCCAAATCCTTTCTCCTCTCCCAACCCACGCTGGCATTTCTACAAGTTACTGCATTCTGCGACTTTCCTGAGGGGACACGAACAAATGTCTATTCACCCCAGATAGTACCATCGACAGACTAAAGAGTTCACCCAAGTCCAGCTTGGTGAACCAATGAATTTATTGGGGTTCCTTGTAGAATGTATGGAGGCTGAAAGGGAGCTACAGTTCCAAGGTGAATTCCCCTGTGCTCAGGTGTGTCAAGTTGACAGTCAAGATCAGCCATCGCAGGTGTTTAAGATGTCAGCTGGCTCAGGAACTCTAACCTCCCAAAGCCACTCTCTGAAGAAGCAGAGCAGCCTCCGCACTGTAACTGGGTCTGCACAGGGGTCTTGGCTACAGGACCAGCACAGGCTCCCGGCCCAGTGGCTTTTCTTCCGGGTCCATTATGAGATCTGTTGCCTGTCCTCCTTCCGTTCTGCCCCTCCCTCCCTCGATCCCTCCATTCCTCCATCCCTCCCTCCTTTCCTCTTTTGGTTTAAGGAAATAGGTTTTGGTTCCATTTTGATTTTGGCTTATAGTTTCAGAGAGACAGACTCCATCATAGTGGGGGAAGGCCTGGTAGCAAGCCTGGAAGCAGAGGGACCACGGGATGGACTGGTCTTTCCTGGAGCAGCCAGCAAGGCTGGCAGAAATTTGCTGCAGGGCTGCAGGATTTGTTGGTGTTAAGACCAGGCATTTGAGCCATGACTGGCCAAGCTGAGGGCTGTGACTCAGGAGCTTAAGAAGTTTTGGTTGGCCTCTGCCATCTCACGTCTAATATGTTCACCACTGCACCGAGCTGTTCAGGGAGAGCTACATCTATTCCCAGCCGAGACTGAGCTGTCAAACAGGAAAGGAAAGGGTACCTTATTTGAAGGAAAGGATCTTATTCCAGGTCTTAAACCACACTCACCAGAGACAGTTGCAGAGGAAGCTGCCCCCTTAAAGGAAAGCTATGGTGTCTCTGGGCTGCTGTGGCCGGGAGAGGAGAAGCAGAGTGGGCAGCTCTTGTGTTAGCATCTTGGACATTTTCTATTGCTGTGACTAAATACTTGAGGCTGGGGAGTCTATAAAGAAAGGCCCAGGGAGGGACAGAGTCAGGCAGCTGTAACTGTTAGCATGCGGTGAAGCAGCCTGATATGCAGATGATGTCACATGTGAACAATAGTGAGCAGATGTAGAAAAAGAGGGACAAAGGGGATGACCACTTTGTAACAACCCAGAGAACAAAGCTGTTCCTGCAAAGCCTGCTAGTCTTGTCCAGATGTGGCACACATCTGTCATCCCAACAGAGGGTGGCAGATGAAGGAGGTCAGGAGTTCAAAGCCAACTTGGGCTACTCAAGACCCTGTCTCAGTAAAACAAACAAATAACAAAGGAACTAGAAATCTTGATGTAAAGGCATCAATTGCTCCAAAGGTCCCATTCCCTACCACCGCTGCACCGGGCACATAGTTTTGGCTGGGACAAACTATATAGAGGCAGAACTCCTGTTGCCTGCACCCTGAGGCAGCCATGTCCCGTGGTCTACTGGCTGAGGCCACTCCTGCTTAGCAGCCCGTGAAGAAAACAGGATCAGTCTAGGTTTCCTCTGGGTCAGAGCCAGGTAAAGAGGACTGAAGGGCAAAGTGAATTCAAACTAGACAGCACCCGAGAGACCCTAGCTAGATGAATGGGAGGCGACCCTCTTGTGGGGTCAGTCCCGGAATCCTTCTCTTCTCTGAACTGAAGAGTCCACTGTGGCACCGGGCCATAAGGAGTTGGGAAGGATGTCCCTGGTATAGAGCAAGGCATGAGTTAGAGGTGATTTACACCTCGGGGTAATGACCAAATGTGTCCTGAACAGCAGGCGGGGACGTGGGGCAGATTTGCTGGGCTTCACTCCTGGCCTTATGGGTTAGCTGTGTGTTTTTGAGCAAGTCAGGTAACCTCTGGAAGCCTCAGTTGTTCATCAGGAACAATGGGGACAAGACATCCACCTGAGGGGTTGTCTTAGAATGAAACCTCTGTGTGTGGTCTATGCAAAAGGCCTTGCTAAGAGACTGACCCTGCAGACTCTCTGGGACTGACGTCATCCTGTGGCTATGGCCTGAGCGTCTCCCTTTAAGAGAAGCTTCATGCTGGTGTCTAGCCTCTAGCCACGTGTTAGATGTCACAGTGGAACCTAAGGAGTCCTACCCCAAGATGTCAAAGCCTTCTCAAAGAATTATTTTTATTTATGTGTGTGTGTGACTGGGTAACCTCAGGTGTACCATGAGTATGCAGGTGGCTGCAGAGGTCAGAGGTCAGAGGGCATCTATCGTCCTGGAACTGGAGTCATTGGCAGTTGTGAGTCACCTAATGTGGGTGCTGGGGACTGAATTCCAGAAAATGTTCTTAGCCACTGAGCGATCTTTCCAGGCCCTGGAAAGCCTTTTTATTCAACCACAGAGAGGCAGTCGGAGCAAACTGCAACCGGTGATCAACTGCTTTCTCTCTCAGAAAGGTGTGACTTTGAAGGCGGGTCACGTGGGAGCCAAGGGCAGAGAAGAAGGTGGGCTTGACTCTCCGGACCCACTCAGCACACCTCAGGCAGTGACACCTGGCAGCCAAGGTCTCAGCCCTGCTCAGAGCTACCCCAGACCCTGATAGAGGAGAGTGAAGGGTAACACGGGGTTCCCCACAGAGATGCCAAGATCAAGGTCCCAGAGGTGGGTCCTGAGAGCCACGGAGGTGATGTCCAGTCAGGGAGGAGGCCATGGTGGACTGTTGTACTCTGGTGACTCTCAGTAGGCAAATGCAGAGAGAGAGAGAGAGAGAGAGAGCGCTCATTCTACACCATCCTCTCCCGCCTTTTGGGGACCAAGAGCACAGCTTCCTCTCCCCCTCAGCCTTCTTTTTTTTCCTTTCTAAGCCGGCATCTGCAGTCTGCAGAAACATGCTAGACAGAGTCTTCATGTGTAAGCGGGAACACGGAAGGATGGCAGGGCACGCTGTGCACCACGTAATCAAGCACGCTTGTTGAAAAATGTGCTCTGGGTGAAGGGTCACAGCCTTTTGGGGAAGAACTGAGGCCATAGAAAAGCAAAGCCTTCAAGGGTCAAATGTCAAGGGACGAAATATCACAGCGCCAAGTAGACGGGTGAGGTGGCGTTCTCAGGTGAGGTAGGGTCTGCAGGGTTCTGCCAAAAGGACACCTGCGTTTACAAGCTCGCCTAGGAAGTTGGAATGGTCTCCAGTTTTTGGACCCAATGAATAGTGCTCCCCTGTGCATTCTAGTGCGTGAATTTTGGTCAAACATAAGAGTTCTGTGGGATAAATATTTAAGAATGAAGGTCAGATCTGGTGTGCGCAAGCTCGGATGCAGAGGACGTTGCTACGTGGTGTTTCAGGGTGGTTTCCCATTTGAAGCCCCAGCACGCAAGCATTCCTGTGGCTTTACACCTTCCCCAACATTATTATCTCTCCATAGTCTCATATTTTGCACCTAGTAATGAAATTTACAGACCCAAGGGATTTCGTGTGTGTGGGGTGTGCGTGTCAGGCTACCACTCTGGCTACAAAGAGCTGACTAGGCACCGCCCTCTTGCTCACCCCATAGTGACTGGCCATCTAAGGAGGCTCATTGCCTTGCTCCACTGAAATGAGCCAAGGGCATCCTCCATTCATTTCTTTAATCACTCAGTGCACAGACCACCATCCTCCCACTCGAAAGCATGACTATAGTGAGTACTGAGTTGTTCCTAAGAGAAGCAGTGCTAGATCTTTGTTAGCCCCTGGGAGCATTTTCACCACAGCATCAATATGATTTTGTTTTTGTGTTTCCTATTTGCTTTGTATTATCTATTTATTAATACTAAACTCACAGTTAACAACACCAACAGGCATTTTCTTCCTAAGGCATAGCTTCCTGCACTTAGAAATGCAAGATATGAGACAGCCCTTCAGCACTGTGATGTGGGATGCCCTTCTGTGTATGTGTTGCTTTTATTGGTTAATGAATAAATCTACTTTGGCCAATGGCTTAGCAGAGTAAAGTCAGGTGGGAAATCCAAACAGAGATATAAAGGGAGAGTAGGTGGAGTCAGAGACACACCACATAGCTGCCGAAGGAGACAGAGGCCCGAACCTTACCTGGTAGGCCACAGCCTCATGGCAATCCATAGATTAAAAGAAATGGGTTAATTTAAGATATAAGCTGGATAGGAACACGCCTAAGCTGTTGGCCAAGCAGTGTTGTGGTTAATATAGTTTCTGTGTGATTTCCGAGTCTGGACGGCCAGGAAACTAAAGTACAGTCTCCATTTACAGCACTGTAAACAGAAATCAACGAAAGAAGAGAAAGATGGGCTGGGGTGTAGCCTGCAGATACAGGGCTTCCTTAATTTCCTTAATGTGTGCCTGGAGTTGGATTCAGTTCATAGCAATACACACTCACTCACACACACACACACACACACACACACACACACACACACACACACATTCTCTCACACACATACACACTCACATACACATACACACACATACATACACACTCACACACACACTCACACACAGAGACACACACACACCCTCACACACATACACATACTCACATACACACTCACATACACATACACACACTCACACATAATTCTCTCTCACACACACTCACATACACACTCACATAACACACTCACACATACATTCTCTCACATACACACTCACATACACATACACACACTCACACAGACACAATTTCCTTGTGTGACCTCAGCTGGAAAAGTACACTTAGGCAAGTCATTCTCCCCTCACTTCTGTGAACACACACACGTCCACAACGGACAGATATTGGCTCAGGGGTTTTACATAAACCAGTAACTAGGAAGAGCCAATAATTTGGAATTGGTAAGTAGTGAAGATCGCCTGTGTATAAAGTGTCTCTTTGCTGAGTGCTCAGGGAGCCATGCACAGAGCCGTCCAACATATGTGCCCTTTGCTCAGAGTGCCCCAGTCCAGAAGAGAGCCAGAAAACCAACCAACAACCTGCTTTGCATAGAAACAAACCCATCATTGCAGACTGTGGCCAGGGCCCTCAGGGCAGTGGAAGGGTTTAGTGTGGAAAGCGATAGAGGACTGGGTGTTTGGGAATGACATCTGAGGAACATAAGGGCTCGGAGGAGCTCGCTGTGTAACAGGAAGTTCCAGGACCTGCACTGGCAATGGCCCTGTGATGGGGCTGCCCAGCATGCTCAGATTCCACACAGTCTGATTCTCCTGGTTACTAAAGCACGTTTCCATCTGAGTGAGCGTCTCAGACAGCTGCCCGGCAAGCTCCTGTCTCTTTCAAGTTGTCAATCAAGTTTTCCCCATCATTCTAATTAAAATACAAATAGCTGCATCCCTTCCACCCCTACTTCTTCTCTGCATCAACTTCCCCATGGTACCATCGTTCCTACATTTTGTTTTTGGCTCCGATTTACACATATATGTGCATTTCTTACATAAATTAAAAAATAACACTGTTGAAGGGAGGCCACTTGTTGGTTCCCGGCTGCTCAGCCCCAAAATAATCACACAGAAGCTGTATTAATTAAATCAATGCTTGGCCCATTAGTTCTAGCTTCTTATTGGCTAACACTTATATCTTAATTTAATCAATTTCTAGTAATCTGTGTATTGCCACGTGGCTGTATCTTACTGGCTAAAGTTCTGGTGTCTGTCTCTTGTGGGGCTACATGGCTTCTCCCTAACTCTGCCTCCTTTCTCCCAACATTCAGCTTAGTTTTCCCCACATACCTCTATTCCCTGCACAGGCCCAAGACAGTTTCTTTATTAACCAATGGTATTCACAGCATACAGAAGGGACTCCCACATCATAACACCCTACAGGTGGTCCTCTGCACCCATGGGTTCTGAATCTGCAGATTTAGTCAACCATGATTTAAAAACATTTGGGGGAAAATTGTGTATCTGTACTGAACAAGTATGGATTTGTCTCTTGTGATTCCTGTTTAATAGAACAGCTCTTTGCTTAGCATCTAGATTGCATGAGGCACTGGAAGTCACGTGGACATGTTATAAAGAATACAAGGGGATTAAGTGCAAACATCTTGACATTCTACACAGAGAACTTGGGAATCTGAAGATTTTGGAATCCAAAGGGGGTCCTGGAAGCAATTCCCAGGGGTGCAAAGGATGACTGGATATTGCTTGTCATCTATCTCTTCTTGTTAAATGCTATAATGGTATGAGTGTTTGTTTATTTTGTTACTACCATTTCCTTTATTCCTAGGACATAGCTGTCACACGCTATATCGTCGGTGTCCTCAATTCCCAGTGACTTTTGAATAAGCCCCTCCCTTTGTGTTTACTGTACTCTGTAGGTAACTGGTCCTGACTGCCAGGCACACAGCTGACCCTCAATAAGTAACTCACAGATGATTGTTGAGGGTGGAGCAGATGTGAAATAAATGGCTGTTGATTGCCCACCTGAATGAAGGAAGCTTGGCGGCTCATTCTTTCAACTGTAAGTCACTGTTTATTATTTTCAGGTGATGCTGGATACTCCAAATGGGGGAATCTGGGGCAGGATAGCCAACCAGTTTCAACTACAGAATAAGAAATTCCTTACACTTAAGGACATTAGAGGGAGCACTGTCTAAACTAGAGGAGAAGTACTTTTGAATTTAACGGATTAATGAAGGCATTAGCTAGGATGAGAGCATGGCTGGTCCTTTGTACAGGAGCAGCATCTCTGATCTAGTATTCCAGCCTTTTTGCTTATATACATAAAACAATGGCTTCATGGGGCAAGGATTACCAGGGAATTAGCCTAAGTTATGGGCACTGACTTCGGTTTTGGCTGCTTTCCACTGAAGTTGGGGTGTTGCGTGGGCTAAGGCCAAGTTGCTCCAAGTTTCATCTTTTCCCAGTTGGTCAGCTGGTGACCCTTGAGTCAGGGCTATGTCTACACTATATCTAAGGAGCTTGCTGTTCATGTGAGCCTGTGTAGCGTGTTGGCCAGTGGTCTGGATGAGAGCGCTATGGATGGATATAAGAATTGAAATGGTTATTGGGGATCACCAAATATTTGTGATATCTGTAGAAATCAGGATGATTTTATTATTATTTTTTAGATAGAGCCTTGCTCTGCAGCCCAGGCTGAACTCAAACCATTTATCCCCTCCATAGCTCAGGGAGGGCCAGTTTCTGAGCCGTCTGCCTCCCCTTCAGGATTGTGCCCTCAACGGTGGCTTCCTTGGCAGACAGCCCTTCCCCCCGTTTCTATCTCAGGACCAGCTGCACTCTGTTCCCAGCCGCCACATTGCTGAGTTATAAAATAGAAGGAATGAAGATCACTCCTTCACAAAAGGCTTATAGGGAACCCCAAGTCGGGCTGGAACTGCCAAGCTCTGAAGACAGCTCGTGTAGATAACCTCAGGCCTGTCTGTACATCAGACCAGAGCCCAGGCACAGATGTGGAAAATGCTTCAACATGTGGCTACATGTTCTAGAAATCTGTGGAATGTTAGGCATTTGAGTAATATTGTGTATAAGAAAGAAGAAAAGGCGCTTGTCAATTGGAGGGTGAGTTTTGTTGTTCAAAGATGGCAGTTCACGTGGAGATACAATTTAGAAGCTCTTAGGTAAGCACAGTTGGCATCCTGGTGGGGCGGCTGGTGAGTGAACAGAAGTTCCCATTTGCATCCTGCAGAATTGGAGCAGAGCTTAGCATGGTTTACAAACATTGCTGTAGACACACAGAAGGGATAACATCTCCAGAGATACCTGACCTTACCATTGTCTTTGTGGTTTTACTGAAGATGGTGGAGGAGAGCACCCAGAATTCTTAGAACCTATAAAACTGCAAAAAAGCGAAAATATAATTTTGGAAAAAATAAATATAGGAAATATAAATATTTATATAGACATACAGTAAGGATATTAGACGAACAGGGGAGATGGCTCAGTGGGTAAGTGCTTTCTGTGGAAGCAAGAGGACCCGTGTACAGATCCCAGCACTCACATAAAAGCTGGGTGCAGTGGTGTGGTCTGTACCCCAGCACTGTGGGGCAGAAACAAGCACACTGCAAAGCCTTGCTGGTCCACCAGCCTTGCCGAAACAGAAGACTCTAGGTTCAGTGAGAGACCGCGTCTTAAAAACGAGGTGGAAGGTAACAGGGGGAGACACGTGAGGTCAACCTTCCCATGTGTACCCATGAGCAAGGGCACACACACACACACACACACACACACACACACACACACACACAGAGATCTGTGGAATTAAGCATTGATGTTGTATTGCAAGCGTGTCTGCTTGCCTTCAGACTTTCCCTGGTGTAATGAGGTCTTTAGTTGGAAAGTGAAAACAAAACATGAACCCAGCCTGGGAAACAAAAGAGACATGGATCAAGTGGTTGCTTCTCTTCTTAGGAAACAGAGGTGGTTTCCAGTCACTGTGTGTGATGTACGCCGACGGTCCTGGCCACTTTCTGTGTCAGTCTGGAGGGTAGCAGTTCGTGGCTGTCTGCAACGCTTCCCTTCCATCCCCGTGTCTGAGGAGACCGACCAGTTCTTGCCATCTTCCAGCAGTAGAAGGTTTGTATGGGACTACAGGGTGAAGGGAGATTACACCACCATTTCTTTCAAGGAATGGTTATGATGGCATTCTCAACACTTCTACCTGTACCTATTGAAGTGATGACCTATGGTAGAGTACTCTGGGAAATGTAGTCCTGAGCCAGACAGCCTCATATCCAGTAAGATGTTATCTACATTGAGTAATCTAAAGTGTCTCAGATTTTGAATTTCTTCATATTTTAGAATATTTGCATATCATAAAAGAAAACTTGGGAGGTGGGATCAGGGTATATTCTAGATATAAAATAATATATGTTTCATATATACCTTATGTGCATAACTTGAGGGAAATTTTATACAGTATTTTCAATAATATTGTGTATGAAACAGCAAAGTAGAAATTCTGAATTTTTGAAGGTCTCAAATTTTCAGATTGGGGTGCTCAGCCTATGTACCTCTGCGGGACAGAAGAGTAGAAATTTGAGGGGAGCCAGTAGCCCCTGAAGCCACTCAAGACCTCACAGAAAAAGCAAAAGTGATCATTACCTCTCACAAGGGCTTTTTGCCAGTTTCCCTGAGCAGCAGGTCCATTGTCCAAAGCTGAATTCCCCATGAAGCAGAAGGCGATTTAGGAAATGACACAGGCTCCCTGGCTGACTCAGTCGCTGAGCATCCTGGAGAGAGAAGCAGTCATACACCCATTTGGGGTTTGGGGTTTAGCAGCTAATACTAATAATGACTTTGGCACAAAGAACTTCCTGAGGGCTAATGAATGACTGGCTTGGAGTAATAGCCCAAATCGCTGCCGAAGCCATCAACTCGTCCCCGCATTGTATTAATCTACAGGAACCTTTGCACACCCAGCGGTTCCTGCGTCAACCTTGCACAGGAAAAGTGAATGAATGCTTCATTGAAACGTGGGGGGAGAGAACTTGGTCACTATTGTGTGTGGTCAGCATGTAGGGTTTTTTCCTAGGCATGTTTCCTGCACTTTCTTTTTGCTATTTTGTTGCAATGGTGGCTGAGCCCATAGCAGTAGTAACAGTAGCAGCAGACGCCTCTCTAGATTAACCCCAAACTTCCTGCCTTTACTTTGCATTGCTCTTCCATACTTAGGTTCACCTTTCTAGCTGGAGCAGCAACTCCATGGGTGCAGAGTCAGCCAGAGGACTCCTAGCTCCACAGAGCCAGTGACAACAGTCACTTTGTCACTATAATAGGATAGGAGATGGTTCAGCACTTGAGGGTGTGTTCCTGTAGAGGACCTGTGTTTGGTTCCTATCACCGAGCTTCCATGGAATAACTTGCTAGTAACTCCAGTTTAGGGAACCTGATGCCCGTGGCCTCTGAGGATCCCTGCACTCCACGTGTGCCACTTCCTTATAAATGTAATCAACCAAATAAAAATCTTAAAAAACAAAACGAATGAGCTTCACAGGACAGTGACAGCATTTGAAATGGCTCATTCTTGGTCCAGCGGATTATTGAAAGCATACTCGAGGAAACCGGTGTGTAGCTGGGTTTAAGGCATAGCGTTTTCAGCTATTGAGATCCAATCAGAGCTTTCCAAAAGAAGCTAGAAACAAAGAGGCAAAGATGGAGAGGGAGTTCCAGATGAGGATATCTAATGCTGTGCTAGAGCTGGCTGGGAAGAGAGACCAGGGATGTGGCATTCATGTGGTCACACCTGGGCTTGGGGGACCTCTGATCACCCCTAACCATGGAGTCATTGATAAAACAAACATGTTTCCTTCAGCGACCTCCTTACTGTCATGTCAGGCTATCAGAGTTATGGATGATGGCATTTTCTCTGTCATGCGACTTCAATTTTTTGCCTTCTTGTCCTATCTCTCTCTCTCTCTCTCTCTGCATGTGTGTGAGTGAGTGTGTGTTGAGGATTGTGGCTGTACCATCTCTTCCTCTCTCACTGGGATTATGAGGTGAGTATCCTCTAACCTGATGCTCCTTCCATGGTGTGCCACCTCACCGCACAGGTCAAACCACGAAGCCAATCACCATGTGGAGTGATATTTCATTTGTATTTTAATAAATAAAGTTTGCCTGAAGATCAGAGAGTAAAACAGCCCCGCTGGTCAGCCTTACAGACCAGGCAGTGGTGACACACACCTTTAATCCCAGTAGCCACACTAGTTGCCATAGAAACTGGGCAGTAGTGGTGCACGCCCTTAATCCCAGCCCTAGAGAGGAATATAAGACAGGAGACGGCTCTCACTCATAGTCTTGTTCTGAGATTCCTGGAGGTTGGGTTGCCATTTCAGACTGAGATAGAAGTTAAGAGTCAGTGGCTGACTGTTTGCTTTATTGACCTTCAGGTTGAACCCCCATATCCATGTCTGGGTTTTCATTAATTGTGCTACAACCATGGACATAAACCTTCAAAACTATGAGTCAAAACCACTCCCCTCTTTTCAGGCTGATGGTCTTAGGCACTTTGTTACAGTAACAGCTGGCACACATCCTCCCAGCCAGGGCTTTAAGAACACGAGAGATATGCTGGCGTATGCTTGAAATGTCAGCACTCAGAAGACTTGAGGTTTGAGCCATCTTTTTAAACTATTTTCAGAGATCTATTTTATTTTATATGCATGAATGTTTTGTTTACATGTAGGCATGCATATCACATGTGTGCCTGTTGTCCCTAGTGATCCTCTGGAGTTATAGATGACTGTGAACCTGACACTGGGTGCTAGGACTTGAACCCCAGTCCTCTGTAAGAGCAACAAGTGTCCTTAACAGCTAGGCCAACTCTCTAGGCCCACAACCATGTCTCCAAAGAGAAAAAGAAAATTCTGTTTTCAAATATGATAACTGATCAGACTGGGCGCATAACCCGCAGCATCAGAACCACGCCTGAACTCTCAGGGGTCAGACTGCTGGTGGAGTCAAATGTCTTACGTTCTAGGATTTTCACTTCTTTTTCTTTTTCAGACCTAAAAATGAAGGAGAAAATTCAGCCTGTGCCAGGAGAGCAAGGTCCAAAGGATGCTCTGGTACCAGAGTGACCAACCGGTTTCTGTGAGATGCGCTCACCATCTCTTGCTTTCAGGATATGCTCCCAGTGAACATGGCCTTCAGGGCAGGCCTTGGCTGTAGCTGGGCCTATTGACACTCTCTTATTAATAGGGCTCACAAAGGACAGTGATTTTTGTTTTCATTTCTTCCACCCAGTCAGAACATGGACAGAACATTTCATATTTGTAAGATGGAGACTGAATGCAAAATGAACACAGAGAAAACACACGTCCAAAATTTGAGCTCATTGACATCAAGGACAGTCACAAATGGTCCTTGCTTACACTGGCTCAGCTCACTGTGTTTGACACTAGGGAACTGTTTAAATTGGATCTTTTCAAGCCATGCTAGGGCAGCAATGTGGCGGAATTCTCATGGCACTGTGCCACCACAGTGAGGGCAGCTCCCATCGCTAGCTGCACTAATCTCCGATGCTCTATAGTTTGGGTATCAAATGCATTTTCAGTTTGTAGTGTTTAACCTCACAATGCATTCGTTGAGATGTGGCACCCTGTTAAATGAATTTAAGTATACTGTTAAATCTAAGTTGAGAAGCATCTTCAGAGGTTCTGTGATGAGGGACTCCCCTCTGTATGCTGTAAATAGCATTGGTTAATAAAGAATCTGCTTTGGGCCTATTGCAATGCAGAATAGGGCAAAGTGGGAATTTCAGACAGAGAGAGGAGGAGGAGTCAATAGGATGCCAAATAGCCGCTGCCAAAGGAGACAGACACCCAGGAACCTTACTGGTAAACCATGAGCCTTGTGGTAAAATATAAAATAATAGAAATGGGTTAATTTAAGATGTAAGAGCTAGCTACAATAAGCTAGAGTCATTGGCCAAGCAGTGTTGCAATTAATATAGTTTCAGTGTGATTATTTCAGGTCTGGGCAGACGGGAAACAAACGAGCGGATTTCCTACAGTTCTGGCCATGTGCTTCCTCGTTTTCTGTCAGGGAAGCACACATATACACATGCTTATCTGTTTGTTACCCCATGGAGACTCCACATTGCTGGAGACTTAGAAGCGGCACCATCTATACGAGAAAGAGTGAGACTTAGGCTCACTTGGCGGGTATGTGCTTGACCTGCTGGGTGACTTGAAGTAAGCCAGGAGATGTCTCTGTTTACACATTTTATTAGTTGGCTGTGCTGTTGTAATATACTCCCATAAACTTGTTGACTTAACACAGTGCATATATATCTGGTTTTTTTCATTCTGGAGGTCATAAGTTCAAATCAATTTTATTGATTCAAAACTCAAGTATTGCCTGAGCTACACTTTCTCTGAAGGCTCCTGGGAGAACATTTCATTGCCTTCCATCTGATGCTGTATTTTTTAAAAATAATTAAAATTACTATTTTTATTTGTGTGTGCATGTGCACGTGTGTGAGTGCCCGGAGAAGCCAGCAGAGGGTGTCAGATCTCTTGAGCTATAGTTACAGGTGTTTGTGAGCCCCCTGATATGGGCACTGGGACTGAACTCAGGTCCTCTCGAAAAGCAGCCAGCACTCTAAACCCCTCTCCAGTGCTGATGCTGCATTTCTTGGTTTCATGGTCTCAACTTCCATGCTCCTGGCCAGTGGCAGATTGCCTTCTTCCCTCTAAAATCTCCTTCTGTATTTTATTTAATTTTGATATGTGGTCCAGCTGCTTTTCCAGACAGGTCTCAAGCTCCTGGGTCCAAGAATTCCTGTTGCTTCAGTCTCCTGAGTACCTTGGATTGTAACATGGCACTACCATGCCTGGCTTGCCTCCTCCTTAGAAAAAACACATGGCTGTATTTAGATCCCACACCATCTCCTAGAATGTCTCCATCTCAAGATCTTCGGTGAAGCCACATCTCCGAGAGACGTGGTAGAGAAGGTCATGATCACAGGCTGTAGGATGGGGGCAGGGACACCTTCGGTGGCCATTGTTCTTCCCGTCACACAGTGATTCCTGTCTTAAAGGACAAAAGGGTCTAAAGAGCTAACATTTATGAACATAAACACAGGAGAAGTCAGTAGATATCACTGAGTCTGGAAAGGGAGTGCGAGGGGGGTTCCCGGCATCCCACTAGCCTGGGCTCTGCTGATAGATATGTGGATAATGGAAGAGCCATGGCTGATGAAACCTGAGCCTCACCTCGGCAACCCCAGTCAGAGCATGACTGAGACAGGAGAAGGCTGGGAGCAAGGCAGAAGGCACAAGAAGATAGCTCGATGGGCAGGACAAGAAAAGACCATCTCACAACCTCACTCTGAGCGCCACGTAGGTGGATGAGCAACCCCAAGTGAGAAAACAATACCACTTAAAGATATAGCAGCCTGGCGATCCATCCTTCTGGGATGTGGGATGCTGAACTCTCCCTCTGAGAGACTTAGGATGCTGGGGACCTCAGGCCTGATGACAGTGGCAAGCATCAATATTCTTTTGTGTGAGCTATATCTTCACTGCGTTTACAGCATTGAGAAGAGAAAACACATGAATGTTCCTACCTCCTTTAACCCCCATTCTCTCCCTTCCTCTCTCCCTCTGCACGATGCCCTTTAAGGACAGTGTGTTATGAGCACTTAAGATGGTGCGTCTTTGCTTTTGCCTGCTTCTGCTCTTCCATACAGAAGCTCCATTGTCCCTGAAAAATTTATTTTTTCTAGGAATTTATTCTTTATGAATCACGAGGAATACATGAAGCCTGGTTTATTCTTCTCTAGATAAATTTGACTCTTACTGTGAGCCTCCATTTTCCCACATCATCTTCTGGGTCTCCTGTTCTGCCTAGGCACCTGTGCACATCCCAGGGGACTTGAAATGCCAAGGCCTGTGTGTGGTTCTCTTGAGTTCTCCCTGATGTCTAATGGTGTTGGTCCACACAGGACACCAAGAATGAGTCTTCTGATGGAGAAGCTTGAGTGACAGCCCGTCTTCTGTGTACCTGGCTCTGTACTTGGTCCACAAGAGCCTGGCATTGCTTTTGTCCACCAGCGGGGGTCAAGGCTGCTTCACCTGATGCCTGGACATCTCACCTTTTCTGAGAGTTGGGCCTTCTCCTCAGGTGTTTACCTGAGTATCTGCTGTGGCCAAATCCTGACAGAGACAAGTGACAAGGGTCTATGGGGGAGCAGTGTTCATACCATGGCCAATAGAGAGAACTCTGCAAACCTTTCAAAGGCTGCCCTAGGGAATCTACTTCTACCAGCCAGGGTTCACTTTCCAAAGGCTCAACAGACTCCAAAAATAATGCCACAAGCTAGGGATGACTGTTAAAAGCATGGAAGACATTTCAGAGACAAATTGTAACCCCTGGCAAAGAAGCCTGCGAAGCCCCTACTGCTGGGATGTGCAAGGGTATCTATCCTATCCGCTCCACAGCCAGCCTGGGGTGGAGTGCTGGGCCCTGCATCCCTGCGTCCCCGTGTCACTCTGCTTCCTCTCGGTCTAGGAAGACCTGAATCCTTTCAAATCTGTCACCCCAGAGGACTCTTGGTCCTTTCTTGTCGTGTAGATTCTCAAACGCCAGAAGGGACTGTTATTATGCTGTCCCCTGTCCCCACTGGGACATTGGGTATTTAGTGACAAGGTTACAACCTTGAATGGTCAGAAGGAAGAGCAGAGGGGTCAAGAGGACCAAGGGGTCACAGGTAGGACCACCCTGCCACGGGATACACTTACACATACATAATCATTTTCACAAGGCCTATACGTGCTTTTTTTTATTAAAAATATTTTTGTTAGCTTACAAAGGGTTGGGTTTAATTATGACCTTTTCAAACAGCAGTTATTTTTTATTATCTCTCTCTTCTTCCCCATCCCCCATCCTTCCCTCGAGCTCTCCCACCCCAGTATCCCATTTCCACTTTCACTTCTCATGGGACCTCCCCACCTTTCTCAACACCTCTGGTGCCCTCTTATGGTCCCCTTCCTAGTCTTGTAGTCTTCATGACGTTGAGATCTGCATGTTTGTCTGTAATGGAGTCCTCTCACCCAGTGTGACCCATTCCAGGTCCATCCTACACCCTCTGTTGCGTGCTAACTTGATAGATTACACATGACTTCTATTTTCTTCTCTTTAATTATATGGATTTAAAAAGTGTCTACACATATCCTCCTAACACAATCTCATCCATATCTGTGGCCTGAAATAGCATCATAACATGCCAATAATTCCAGTATTTACATCTAGCACAGGAATATGTCCTCTGGGTGCCTCTGCAGCTCTCTCACGCCACTTGGGGTTCTCACCAGCATGGCCAATTGAGAAGTCTAACCTTGGAATTTTAAATTGACTTTCTCCTCACTCCTGTCCCATTTTGTTTTCAAGTGTTCTTTTCTGACATCCCTCCCCTGGCAGGAAAGTAACCAGAATTGTCTCAATAATCCTTGATCCCTTGCCCCAGACTTTCTGTTCAACTCAGGCAGCTGGGCTGTGCCTAGCACACCTCTGCTCCAGAGCCTATAACTGTTATTACCCCAGGTTCATCTCACGTGCTCCTTACAGCGCAGTACAGATATGTCTCCCTGTGTCATTTCCTCCATCAATTGCTATGGAGACTGGGTGATTATTAAGCCATTGTAACAAACAGACCGTGGAATGTTCTCACCTGGGCTCACTAGGCAACGCGAACCAACACCCACAAGAGCGATTGTTCCCGCGGTGTCCACCCTGGATCTTGTTTACAAACTGGATTTGCTTTACTGAATCTCGCTGGATGGGGCAAGTCCTTTCTGGTCCAGTGGTCCTTTCTTAATGCCCAGTGGCAGGGGGTCCCTCTGGGCTATTGGAGGTTTGCTCAACGCCCTCAAAACCCATTTCCCCTGTGATGTCAGAACTTAGGCCTGGGTGGTGCCAAACACGTCTGTTCTGATGGTGCACAGCACAGTTACCTTAACGTGCAATAATGTCAGGCAGCTCTTCAACTCACGTTTCTCTTTGTGCTTCCGATCTTCCACACATGCGGCGGTCCCTTTCCTTTCCTGTCTCATCTGCTGCTGGAGAATGCATTGGTAGTTTGGTGGGGTTTTTGTTCTATGTGTCTGTATTGTGTGTGTTTGTGTGTGTGTGTGTGTGTGTGAGTGTGTGTGTGTATGTGTAGGCTTGATGTGACCTCAGATGTTATTTTTAGGCGTCTTCTACCTTTTAAAGTTTATTTGTATTTATGAGACAGTGTCTCCCACTGACCAGTGAACTCCAGGGAACTTCTGTCGCTAAAGCCCCTGTGCTTGGATTACAAGTGCCTGCCATCACACCTGGCTTTTTAAAACAACAACAGCAAAAACCCAAACAAACAAACAAACAAATAATCAAAACAAAAATCTGAACAAATCAAAAACCAAAAAACCATGGGCTCTTGAGATTTAACTCAGGTCATTGTGCCAAGCGTTGGTCTTCCTAACCCTCACCGTCATTCATCCTTGAAGAATATTTTCATGGACAGAGGGGCTAGCTTTGTTTTTAATGTAAAGTGCCATTTACTCTTGAATGTAAAGCACTGTCCTTTGGTTTCTCTCTCTCTCTCTCTCTCTGATTAAGGTTGCTGTGGAGGCTTCCTTCCTTCTTTCCAACAGTACACATCACCCTTTCTTCTGTACCTTTCTCTTCTGATACTCGCCCGCCATACTCTACTTGCATTCGCTGCGCATCCTGCTACCTGCTCTGTCTCCCACTTCACGTGTCTCTCCTCTACCGTTATCTTTGTTTTATCTGCTTTATTTCCCACACAGTCTCTCTCTCCAGTGGTGTCAAAGTGTACTAAAAGCCATCCATTTGGTCTTTAATTTTAGTTAGGACGCTGTTCACATCTGAAAGACTTTTAGGTCCTTTCTCATATGAATCACGTGGAAGTTTTTATAGTCTGAGTTCCTCAAATGTCTCATTGAATACAGTAGGCAGGGTTGGTTTGTCTGTGCATAGTATCTGCGCGTCTGGAATCTCCAGAGTGAGTCCCCTTCCCTCACAGGCTTGTTTCTTGTCACAATGCCGTGTCTTCTTGCACGTCTGCTGTCTTTGGATATCTTCAACTCTAGCTGTCTCTGGGTGTATCCAGGGACCCCAACCCTCAGGTCCATGATTGTAACCTGTCCCCTGTCCCCTGGCCCGTGGCCCTTCCTCTCTTGCCCTGCTGCCCTTTGGCAGTCTGCAGAGCTGTGTGGGATTACCGAGTCACCTTGAGGATCTGTTTCCTGCTGGTCATTGTCCTTGTCTCAGATGCCATGCTCGCCCCTAGTGTGCGAACTGTGAGTTCTCTGAATTTCACCCTGATTGCACGTCCTCTGAGGTTCTCAGAGAACTGAGGTTAGAGTCCTCTGTGCTCCAGTGGAGGAGGGAGGGAATAGGGATGGCAGCTCCAAATTTTAAAATTCTGGGTGAAAAGCAATCCTTTCCGTTTTCGTTTGTGGTTTCCCTGGCTAGGTATCACAGGAGGGAACACGGCCCCTAGAGCATAAGGAAATAGTCTTTCTCGTGCTGGCGAGCTTGTTGGCTCCGCTTCTTCTGCACAGTTGCCTGTGTAGATTAGTTTTGGAGGGCTCACCTTACATGGCAACAGGCACGGTCAGGCCCGCAAGAAGATAGGAACAGAGTGTACAGGTGGGGATGTGAGGGTTGAGTTGAAGCGAGCCACAGTTTTTTCTTTATAAATTACCCAACATCCCCCTCCCCCGGCACCACATCTATTTTTGGTTTAAGTGCCTTCAGGCTCTGAGCACCTGAACTCCTTTGAGTCCCCTGGTTCCTCTTGGTAAATTTCCTTCAGCTAAGCATTGAGGGAGTGATGGCTGCCTTCTTACTCCTTCCTCAGCCTCCAGGAGGCCTGTGGTGCTGGGGAGGGGGAACTGTGATGCTGGGGAGGGGGGGAGCCTATGGTGCTGGGGAGGGGGGACTGTGGTGCTGGAGAGGGGGCCCTGTGATGCTGGGGAGGGGGCACTGTGATGCTGGGGAGGGGGGGAGCCTGTGTTGCTGGGGGCCTGTGGTTCTGTTGTACCTCAGTGGCTGCGAGTCAGCAGTCAGCGGGCACAGTCATACTCTTGGGACCCTTTCAGCCCCTGTGCGCCCCCAAGGGTGAAAGTCACTCCGTTTTTACTGGTAGGACAGAACTCCAGGATTCTGATGTCACCTGAACGTGCGAGGAGAGGTGACATCTTGCAGTATGCTGTCAGGGCGAATGAGGTGATGGTGAGCGGTGCTGCTCTGGGGTCAAATGTCTTCGTCCAAGGGTGAGATTTCTCTGCTCTTGCGTGTCTTCCCTATAATGCTCGGCTTTGAGAAGATGCTGTCATTGGCGTCTTTCTCTGGGATGGGCGGCATTGGTACTGATGCTGTGCTGACAGAAGAGAGGACAAATAAAGCATCAAATGTTGGTGTAAATTGAATTTAATCCCTCGAAATTTGAGGAGAGAATGGACTACAACTTTTCAGAGCTGACAGGATGTTCGAGTAGGAGGGGATCCATGGAACACCAGCTTGTACTTTTACCAGAAAGCAAAGGAAAACAAAACAAGGCCCAGAGAGGAGCATGTCTTCCCCAAGGTCACACAGCAAGCATGGGGTGGCACTGGGCACTTGGGTATTCTGACCTGAGGCCGGAGGAATCTTCATCTGTGCTTGGAAGAAGCAATCAACAGCTTGGGTTTGGATTTTGGGAGCAAGCCGACACTAGAGTTCACCCCACAGAGAGTTTCGCCATCTTCCCGAGCACCTTGCTGGACTTTGACATGGACTACACCAGTCTTGGGGGTGTCTGAAGGAATCCTGTTTCCTAAGGTAGAAGTTGTATTTATTGAGTAGTAAGAAGGTAATTTGGGACTTGTAGGGTCCTTTGCCTTTGTTTTTGTGTACGAGGCAGTATTCTGAGACCCCATTCATGTTCTTTACAAGTCATTCCACACACACCACATTTAGTGTGCAGCTAGTGTGTGCCAGGAGCTATGCAATGAACCAAACGGACAACAGTCCCTGCCTTCGAGGGAAAGACAGTATCATGTCACACAGAGGACACACAGTGTCATGTCACACAGAGGACACGCAGTGTCATGTCACACAGAGGACACGCAGTGTCATGTCACACAGAGGACACGCAGTGTCATGTCACACAGAGGACACGCAGTGTCATGTCACACAGAGGACACGCAGTGTCATGTCACACAGAGGACACGCAGTGTCATGTCACACAGAGGACACGCAGTGTCATGTCACACA
>PVIU01012381.1:0-60618 GCA_004026605.1 Ondatra zibethicus | reverse complement strand
TTTGCAAACTCCATTATTGTAACCAGTGCTCTTAATACATTTACTAGTGTTCTGAAATAACATGAATTTGTGGGTTTTTTTGTTGTTGTTGTTTGATTGTTGTTTTTGAGACAGAGTCTCATTATATAGACCAGTCTGACCTCTGCCTCCCAAATGCTGGGATGTCAGAACTACACAGTAGTGAGACTCTGTTTCTTTTGTTGTTGTTGTTGTTTTTTGTTTTTCTAGACAGGGTTTCTCTGTAGCTTTTGGAGCCTGTCCTGGAACTAGCTCTTGTAGACCAGGCTGGCCTCGAACTCACAGAGATCTGCCTGCCTCTGCTTCCCGAGTGCTGGGATTAAAGGCATGTGCTACCACCGCCTGGCAAGACTCTGTTTCAAAAAAAAAAAAAAAAGCTAGCATTGTCTAGAGTTTTGGGGGTGATTTGAGACGGGGTTTCTCTATGTAGCCCTGGCTGTCCTAGAACTCACTCTGTAGACGAGGCTGGCCTGGAACTCACAGAAATCCACTTGGCTCTGTCTCTCAAGTGTTGGGATGAAAGTCATGTACCACCACCACCTGGCTTAATTTTTATATCTTTAAAACCTCTTAGTTCCATTTATTTTTTTATTTATTATGTAGTGTGTATCTGTGCATTCAAGTGAAAGTCAAAGGACTGTTTGTGGGAGTTAGCAATCTCTCTCTACCATCTTTTTTTTTAAAGATTTATTTATTTATTATGTGTACAGCATTCCTTCCATGTGTGCCCGCATGCCAGAAGGGGGCGCCAGGTCTCATTACAGATGGCTGTGAGCCAACATGTGGTTGCCGGGAATTGAACTCAGGACCTCTGGAAGAGCAGTCAGTGCTCTTAACCACTGAGCCATCTCTCCAGCCCTCTATCTACCATCTTCATCCCGGGGATGGAACTCGGGTTGTCAAGTTTGGCAGTAAATGCCTTTACCCACTGAGCCATCTCACCAGTCTTATTGTGTGTGTGTGTGTGTGTGTGTGTGTGTGTGTGTGCAGTAAGTGCCTTTAACTACTGAGCCATTTCATCAGTCTTGTGTGTGTGTGTGTGTCTGTGTCTGTGTGTACAGTAAGTACCTTTAACCACTGAGCCATCTCATTGGTCTTTATGTGTGTGTGTGTGTGTGTGTGTGTGTGTGTGTGTGTGTGTGAGAGAGAGAGAGAGAGAGAGAGAGAGAGAGAGAGAGAGAGAGAGAGAGAGAGAGAGAGAGAGAGAGGCAGAGAGAGAAAGAAAGAATTACTTTTAGGATTGGTTCTTGCTTTCCACCGTGTCTTTGAGAGCTTGTTTCTGCTGCTGCACTGTGCACTCCAGGAGAGCTGACGAGTACAGCTGCAAGTTTCTGGCTGAGCCTCCCATCTCTACTTCCCATCTGGTAATAGGAATGCTGGGCTTACAGATATGCGCCACCATATTCAGCCTTTACATGGGCTCTGGGGGCTGAACTCAGGTGATAAGGTTTGCTTTTACCCACTGAGCCTTCCCTTTGCATCTCACCTGCCTGCTGCTCGATCTATTTTTTTTTTTTCTCTTTTTAAGATAGGGTTGCCCTGTCTCTTTTTCTTTGGCTTACTTAAGACAACAGCTCTCTGGATGTCCAATTCTCCTGTCTCAGCCTCCCAGGTACTGGGATTACAGGTTTGTGTCACCACACTGTAGAATCCTGCCCTTTTAAAAGCTGTTTCTGTGGGAATGAGTTTCAGGTTTCTTGCTGGACATCAGGGAACTCTGTTGTCATGCTTGGGGTTGTGCTTCTTACAGGCAGCCCAGCATTCTCAGAAGCTGTCCACTGAGCTCTTCCAGTGCATGTACTTTAAAGACAAAGACTCAGAAACGGAGGAGCGCTGCATAGCCGATGGAATTATTTATTCGATTAGAACAAATGGTGTGCTTGTGTTTATACCAAGGTATGTTACCTCTCTTGCAGTGACTAGTAAGAAATCGCAGTTAAACTATACAGTGTCAAACACAGATGATACATTATATATAACTTACTAAAATATTTATTTAGACTGAGGGTGTGTAGCTCAAAGGTGGAGTGCTTGCTTGCCTAACACATATAAAGTCCTGGGTTTGATCCCCAGCATCACATAAAACCAGGTGTGGTAATACATGCCTATAAAATGAGGATCAGAAGTTCAAGGTTATCCGTAGCTACATAATGATTTTTATGCCAACTTGCACTATATGACTCCTTATATCTAAAAAGAATATAACCTTGGCATGGTGGCACATGCCTTTAATCCCAACACTCAAGAGGCAGATACAAACAGATCTCTGAGTTCGGGGTCAGCCTGATCTTCAAAGCAAGCTCTAGGCCAGCCACAGCTATGGAGTGAAACTTTCTCAACAAAGTCTCTATATATTAACATATACAATGCTACATACATAAACTATTATTGTATGTACATAGTGTGATATACAATCAGGAAATAGCAGGAGTAATTGGGAGTACATACATATGCATGTCCATCAGTCTTAGCAGCTTTCTTAGCTAGCAAAGCATTGTTTCTTATCTGCTCTGTAAAAATGTTTTGGAGGTAAACCACAGAAGAGTGGCTAAGCATAGAAGATTTGCATCCTAAGAATACATTATCTCGGTTTTACCCTGGCGATGATTTAGGTTTGGCATTAAAGGTGCTGCCTATCTAAAGAATAAAGATGGCTTAGTGATCTCCTGTGGCCCAGAGAACAGCTCTGAATGGATGCCAGGATCCCTACAGCGATCTCAGAACAAGATCACCTCTACCACAGCTGGAGGCCAGTCTGTTACATTTCATCTGTTTGACCACGTAACAGTAAGTCTGTGTATGTATATTCGGCGTTGTTTTCAATGTGAAGAAGAAAAGACACGATGTAGTAACATGTATTCTCTGTGGTAGGTAAGAATATCTGTCCAGGCCTTGCGTTGTCACTCAGATACAATCAGGCTTGAAATAATAAGCAACAAACCATATATGACACCAAACCCAGAACTGTGCCATCAGAGCTCCCTCTTGCTGAAGAGTGAGTTAGTGAAAGAAGTAACCCGGTCTGTGGAAGAAGCTCAGCTCGCCCAAGAAGTCAAAGGCAAGGTACTTCAGGAGGAGTGTCAGGAATACTGCCAAACAAAGGGAAGAAGTCTGTACTCGCTTCTGGAGGAGATAAGGGACCTTGCTCTTCTAGATGTTTCAGACAGTTATGCCATGTGAAATACTTCCACTTCAATAAAGAGCTTTCTCATAGATGTTGTACTGTCTTTTCAAACTTAAACGTTGTCACTTGATGTTCTAGCTGAAGGAGAGTTAAGTGGGTACTTCCCATATGCGTGTATGTTCCTTTACCTCACTGAAGTAGAACTAGCTCCCTATATAAACTGGTTGTTGTTGTTGTTGTTTTCAAGGCAGGGTCTCACTATATAACTATGGCTATCCTGGAACTCAATGTATAGACCAGGGTGGCCTTGAACTCAGAGATCCATCTGTCTCTGCCTCCCAAGTGCTGGGATTAAAGGCAAGCACCACTATTCCTGGCTATTAGAAACTGCCTTTTCAGCAGTTGACAGTGATGGGGCTGTAAAAGGCAGGTTGCTAGTCTCTTTATAGTGAATTCAAAATTATCTTGCCTCAAATCAATTTAGTTTTTTGAGACAGGGTCTCACTTTGTAGCCTTGACTGGCCTAGAACACACTATGTAGACAAGCTGATGATTGAGATTCTCCTGCCTCTATACCCAGACTACTGGGATTTAAGGTAAGTGCCACCACACTTGGCTCAAATTGATTCTTTCAAATGAAGTTTACTTTTATAATTTTTACAGACATAGGTCTCTCTGACATCATTTTAGCCATTTCAGGTAGGACAGTCCTGTCAACCTTCCTCTTCAAAACCTCAAAAATCATGTTTGATTCACCATTTCCCAGTTGTTCTGGCACCAGCAGGACATGTAAAGTCTTGCCTCAGACTCCTATCCCACCCTCAAATTCTGCTGTGTGTATCGCCAATTGCTGGGCCTTCCCAAGAGAGGTGGAAAGTCACAGTCCTCCCCCCTGCCCTTCTCCAATCTAGTCAGGGAGTGTGCCTGGAGGCCTGAGGACTTCCTAGTAAGCCGTTCTCCAGGCACCAGTGCAGTGCTCAGACCAGTCTCCATCTTCTAGCTGTTCGCTGTCTCAACAATGAGCCCGTCCTCTTGATTCATTTTTTCCTGGCCAATCACAGTTCCCATAAGCCCACAACCCATAGACTGCGCCCAACTTCCTGGCTTTCCAAACCATCTTTGTTACTTCCAGTTTACCTGATGTCAGCCCAAGATGGCACCTATCCTGGCTTAGGAATGGAAGCTACCATAGCACCATCACTCTTTCCCTAAAAAGCAAGAAACCTTTTCCTTAGAACTTCTATTTGTCACTATAGTTATCTCTTCCGTCTTCCGTCTTTTCCCCAACTCTCACCTACCATCATTGATGGGGCAGCACTGTCAGCCTTTTATGTGATTTTTTTTTTTATTCTAGTTTTTCAAAATAGGGTTTCTCTGTAGCCCTGGCAGTCCTGGAACTCACCAGGCTGTCCTCAGACTCACAAAGATCAGCCAGCCTCTACCTCCCAAGTGCTGGGATTAAAGGCACGCGCCATCACTGCCTGGCTTTATGTGACCTTTTAAACATTAAAGCAGCTCTTCCAAATACAGACAAGCTGGTTGTTGTGGCACACACACCTTTAGTTCAAGCTAGCACAAAAGGCAAATCCCAGTGAGTTTTGAGATCAAATGAGGTTACAGTGAGATCGTTTCAAAAACAATACGGGAGAAAAGACCAGATGACATATACCTGTAGTCCTAGCACTCGAAGGCAAAAGTAGGGAGGTTCACCATAACTTTCAGGCCAGCCAGGATGATGTGATGAGAGTGGGTCTCAACAAAGCTATAGTCAAAACCCTTCACCATTTCAGCAAAAGTTTAAATTGTGTAACTAAATCATGATGAGAAACTCAAATCCTGAGAGTTGTTTGCAAAATATTTATTTCTTTAAAAAAGACCTTAATAGTCAGTGCATATTTACATTTTAAAACATCACCCAATTTAGTGAGAAATAATTCAGTGCAAACTGGAAGCAATTTATAGTCAAATTTATACAGTACACCGAAAATAATAAATAGACTTACTAAAATAAGTAGGAAACACAATTATAAATAGTCATTGTATTTTAAGCAGGAATCTATAGAAGTTTTATGACTTAGACTTATACAAAGTAGAAAAATTTACAAATAACCCCAAACTTTGCAGGATTCTGTTGTGGAAGTCTGGCTACTTGGAACATTTCTGAATTTGTCCAAGTTAGCATGGTTCCTCTGCTTCGAACTGTTCCTCTTCATTTGTACTGGCAGAAGGAACATGTGGACCATCTGCAATATCTGTGTTTAATCCACTGGAGTCTTCTTGATCCTCACCAGCACTGCTCTCTTCAACTGCCTGTGCCCAGGGTGTACTCATTAACACATCTGAGAGAAGAATCCTATCATTATTACTCATTATAAGCAACTGATCCAAACTTGATAAATACAAATCTCTCCAAAAGCTTAATTGGTAGAAGCAAAATATAAACTAGTTTTTACATGAATAAAACACACTTAAAATGCCAAGGGTTCTGGGAAAGTAGATGTAGCTCAGTTGTAGAATCAATACAGATTAGCAAGTGTGAGGCCCTGGATTCAATTCTGGCATTCTCTCATATAAAAGTTAAGGGGCCTAAATGATACTACATTTACTCAAGTATAACTTTTCATTCAAAATAAAACTAGAAAGAGATTCAAAGAAATCAGAGGCAGGGCAGGCAAAATGACTGTGGGTAAAAGTGCTTGCTGTCAAGTCTGATTGCCCCAATAGTGGAAGGAGAGAACAACTTGTATGCTGTGGTACATGCAGGAGCACACACACATCCACACACAAACACAATGTCAAGACAAACGCCATTAGCTTTATGTCAAAGAGACCTATGGTAAAGAAAATTTAAGCCAAGGATGATGGCACATGCATATTCAGCACTAAGAACCCTGTCTGGGGGAAAAAGAAACTTTTAAGATACCTTTTTTTTTTGGGGGGGGGGTGAGTTTATTTAGTGGGTTATGGAGGGGAAAAGGAAGGGAGAGGAGAGAGAGAGATGGGGGGGCGCGGAGGAGGCAGTAGTTACCTCTTCAGAAGAGGGACAAAAAGAGCGCTAAGATACTTTTTAAAATATTTGGTCAAATTTTAAATTATATAATATAAACAGAAAATGCTCCTTAAATTCCTATTGTCAAGTGTACTTTGAGGTGGCAAGAAGCCACTGCTACCCATCATAACATTTTTGTATGATTTTTAGTATTTATTATTATTTTTCATTATGTGTAAGTATGTGCACGAGGGTACAGGACCCCTTGGGGTCAGGGTCATCAAATCTGGAACTACAGTTATAAACACTGGTAAGACACCTGAGGTGGGTACTGGGAACCCAATTCTGGTACTATGGAACTGCAGCAAGTATTCTTAACCAATGAGCCATCTCATGATCCCGTCATGATTTCTCACATTATAAGATGAGATTTATCTTAGCTGAAAATCAAGACTAGGTTACAACATTCGCTTGAGAACTGTTATAGTGGATAAAAAATTTTACAACATGGTATTTACTTATTACAATTCTTTTTTTAGGTTTTTATTTTTATATGTGCATGTGTCTGTATGCACACAAGTGTGTGGGTGCCCAAGGAGGCCAAAAGAGGGCATGGATATCTTAGAACTGCAGTTAAAAGCTACTATGAACCACACGATGTAGATGCTGAGACCCCAAACTTAGGACAGCTGCAGGAGTAGAAAATGCTTATTTTAATTGCTGAGCCATCTCTCCAACCTCCTTTGCTATAGTTCTTATTTTTTCAATATAAAAAGGAAACTGGATTAGAAACAAATATATTCCCAACTTTTGTTTTGAGAAAAGGCTTTCCTTTGTAGCTCAGGCTAGCCTAGAACTATGTAGCCCAAGATACCCTCACTCTCCCTGTTTCAGTCTACTAAGTGCTGGTGTGTGCCACTAAATCTAGCTCATAAGCTTTAAATTTTGTTTAATTCTCAATAACTTCATACAATGTATAATTCTTTTAAATACAGTTTTGAGGGGAACTAGACAGAGTACCCACATTGACAGCTCACAACCACCTGTAATCCCAGTCCCAGGAGATCTGACATCTGACACCTTCTGGCCTTCATGGGCACAAAACACATATGGTACATAAACATATATGCAGGCAAGACACTCATACACATAAAAGAGCAAAGTAATAATTTTTTAAAGTCAGTATTATAGCTGTAAAGAGTACTTGCTGCTCTTGCAGAGGACCTGGGTTCTAATCCCATACCCACATGGTGTTTTAACAACCATCCATCAATCTAGTTCCTGGGGATCTAATGCCCTCTTCTAACCTCTGAAGGGAAAAGGAACAAAAACTGTGCAGACTGCCAGCAGCAGTGGTAGCACACGCCTTTAATCCCAGCATTTGGGAGGCAGAGGCAGGTGGATCTCTGTGAGTTCGAGGCCAACCTTGTCTACAGGTCAAGTTCCAGGACAGCTAGGGCTACAATGAGAAACCTTGTCTCAAAAAACCAAAATTAAAAATAGAAATGGAAAGTTAAGGCAATTTTTTTTTATGTGTGGATGATATTTTAAAGGCAATTTTTAAAAAGTGGTAAAGACATGATACAGATAAGAGAACTATAAAAAGTGCAACTCACAGAAGTGGGACAATGTAATAAAACGCATTTTAGTAGCTAAGTGGAGGCACATACCTGTAATACCTTAGGAGGTGGAGACAGAAGATCATTAAGTGGGTAAGTGGGAAGTTACTTGTGTAAATTAGTAGAACCTAAACTCAAAAATTAAAATGTAAGGGCTAGCCTGGCGGTGGTGGCGCACGCCTTTAATCCCAGCACTCGGGAGGCAGAGGCAGGCGGATCTCTGTGAGTTCGAGACCAGCCTGGTATACAGAGCTAGTTCCATGACAGGCTCCAAAGCCACAGAGAAACCCTGTCTCGAAAAACAAAAACAACAACAACAACAAAAAACCAGAATAAATAAATAAATATAAGGGCTGAAGATTCAGTTCCTTGAAAGACTGCTTTCCTAGCTGTGTTTAAGACCCCGTTTCAACCTGCAGTGTCTACTATCCCCTAAAAAGGCATATTAGTATCCTATTTACATCACAGAAAATTACTGTTAATTCTCAGTACAGAACACATTGGATTTATTATTCAAAGTCTGCCTAGATTACAGATTAGTTTAAGCCTAGCCTGGGTAACCTACAGAGATCCTGTCTCGGGAAAAAAAAAAAAAAAAAAAGGGTGTGTGTGTGTGTGTTGAGGATGTAGCTCAGTGGTATAATAATGCCCATCTAGCATCTGCAAAGTGCCAGGTTCAATTCCCAGAAATAAAATGTATTGACTCCATAATACTTTTCCTAATTATGATCCTAAAAATATGTGTAGCGTGCTTTAAGAGAAGAAGTCAGAGAAGAATATATTGTTGGATTTGGTATTCTAGGAGTTATCCAGAAATCTGTCTTAGACTTAAACATTCCTTAGGATTCCAAATAGCAAACACACACACACTGACACACTCTCTAAAATATACATAAACTTAACATCACTTTTCTATTCCTAGAGGTACTTTATTTCAAGAGATAGTAAAGAAGTTAAAATTTCCTACATGCCCTTGATATTATATGGTAGCTCATAAAAACCAGCATAAAATTTACCATTTTCTAGGGACTGGCTATTACTCAGTAGCTTTGCCTGCCTTCTTTCCAAGGCCAGTTGTTTATTTCTTTCAATCCTCTGTTGCTGCTCTTCTGTTAGACTTCTACTTGATTCAGAAGCCAACTTCTTGCTGTCAGATGAGCTTGTCAAAAAGGGATCAAATCCAGCTGCAGTTGCATCGAGGTTATTAGTTTCTTCAACTTCATCTGTGGCAGGAAATAAAAAGTTAATAAAACTGTACTATTAGAGGAGTTAGAGAAAAAACAGCATTCAACCAGTTTAAAGTGGCAAATGGCCTAACCTTAAACAATTTGTAAGGTACAAGAATGTGGCCAGTACAGGCTGGTTCAAGTAAGTACAAGAAATATTTACAAATCACTCTCATGGTGAGCTGCAAGTTACACCAAGTGGACATATTAAATATGTAAAAGGAGTCTGGGGAGGCAGCGTGGTTGGGAGAGCATGCAAAAAGCCCTGGGTTTGACCTCCAGTGCTCAGTGAGGTGGCAAACTGCTGTAATCCCCACACTTGGAAGACAGAGGCTAGGGTTATCATCAGTAGCGAGCTCACGGTCAGCTTGAGAAATAGAAGACCCTGTCTCAAAAATAAAAATACATAAAGAAGTTCAAATGTGAAATTCCAGCACAACAGACAGAGGTAGAGGCAGGCAGGGGAATGAGAAGTTGAAAAGTTCAAAGTTCTGCTATTTAGCAAGTTTAAAGCTACCCTGGGCTACTTGAGATCTTTTAAATTTATTATTATTATGACTTTGTTTTTTTTTGATACAGAGTTTCTCTGTGTATCTTTGGCTGTCCTTAAACTAGCTCTGCAGACCAGGCTGGCCTCAAACTTAAGAGATCTACCTGCTTCTGCCTCCCAAGTGCTGGGATTAAAAGTGTGTACCACCACTGCCTGGCTTGAGATCCTGTCCTAAAAATAAGGAAAGAAAGATAAAACAGCAGGAGAATCAGTAATGAATGGGAGGAATATGATTTTAACAATGTAATTGGAAAGATTTAAGTGAGTTGACAATTTGAAGAGGGTAAAAAAATTAACTATATTGATCCAGGGAAATTTCAGCTTTTACTTTTAATGAAATAGAATTGAGGGCTGGAGAGATGGCTCAGTGGTTAAGAGCATTGACTGCTCTTCCAGAGGACCCAGGTTCAATTCCCAGCACCCACATGGCAGCTCACAACTGTCTAAAGATCCAGGTGCAAGGGATCTGACACCTTCACACCAATGCACATAAGATAAAGTTAAATAAACCATAAAAATATTTAAAAAAAAAAGAAATAGAATTGACTGACAATAACTCTATTAGTAATGTAAAAGTCTTAGCCAGGCAGTTGTGACACACCTTTAATCCCAGCACTCAGGAGGCAAAGACATAAACTGTGAGTTCAAGACCAGCCTGGTCTACTGAGCAAGTTCCAGGACAGCCAGGGCTACACAGTGAAACTTTTTCCTCAAAAAACAAAAACAATCTAATAAGCATTTTTTTTGAAGAAAAAAAAAAAATCAAGTGAATTAGCAAATAAAGATGCATGACACTGACACATTCAAAGTAGATAAATTTTAAAAGTATAATTACAGAAAAGGAATAAAGGAAAAATATCAGTAACATTAACAAAATTTCCAGCATTTATGAACAGGCTTCAAAAAATGAAGACTAGGGCTGGGATCAGTGGGCACTAATGCTCACTATGCATTAGTTCAGATAGCACAGGGCTGGGATCAGTGGGCACTAATGCTCACTATGCATTAGTTCAGATAGCACAGGGGAGGGAGGAAAATGGTGAGACCCTTTCTCAAAAAAATAATGTGGAGAGGCTGGGGAGGTATCTCTGGTTATTTGTACATACATATGAGCAAAACACTCACATATAAAACAAGGCTAAAATAATAATGTAGAGAATGACAGAAGATACCCAACATGGACCCCTATGGCATGTACACATACACATACAATTTTTTTATTTACATTTTTATGTTTATGGGTATTTTGCCCACCTACACGACCTATATACAACACATATGCCTGGTGCCCAAGGAGGCTAGAAGAGGGAGTCTGGTCTCCTGACACTGAAACTGGAATTACAGGTGAGTGCCACATGGGTGCTAGGAATCAAACCCAGGTCCTCTGGAAGAAAAGCCAGTTAAATGCTTCTTAACCACTGAACCATCTCTCCAGGACCCTACCCCAACTCCTTTTTAAAGAAAAAAAAAAAAAAAAAAAAAGAGGGCCTAGAGGTTTGGTGTGGTGGCTCACACCTAAATTCTAAGCAACTGGGATGCTGTGGATGGAGAATTACCACAAGTCTGAGGCCAGTCTAGGCTACATAATGAGTTCCAGGTCAGCCCAGGCTACAGAGTGAAAAGACTATCTCAAGAAAAAAAATGAACAAAGAGCAGCTAGGGGAGAGAGTAGCTCAATAGCACTGCACTTGTCATGTGCAAGGTCCTGGTTTAATACTCAGTCCCAATCAAGGAAGAGAGGAAGAAAAAGAAAGACTCATTAAGCACAATTCATGTGATTCTAATTTCTTTTTGGATGTGTGCATCTTTGTGTGTAAAACCAAAATATGAAACATTAATCTAGCCAGGTGGTGGTTGCGCATACCTTTAAACCCAGCACTCGGGAGGCAGAGGCAGGCAGATCTCTGTGAGTTCGAGGCCAGCCTGGTCTACAAGAGCTGTTCCAGGACAGGCTCCAAAGCCACAGAGAAACCATGTCTCAAAAAAACAAAACAAAACAAAACAAAACAACAACAATAACAAAAAGGCACTAATCTAGTCCTATTTTCCAATAATTATATTATTAGCTGCAAACTTTCTAGATTACATTTATCATGCACAAGTGAGTGTGTATCTATGTACACATGCATGCCATGCTATGGAGGTTAAGAGGACAATTCATAGAAGTTGGTTCTATTCTTCTACAATGTGGGTCCCAAGGACTGAACTCTGGTTGTCAGGATTGGTATCAAGTGCCTTTACCTGCTGAACCATCTCACCAGCACTAGCCCCAACCCCAGATTTTTGGGAGAATTATTCAATCACACTGTGCTTGCTTTAAAGTTAAACTAATATATTACTGACCGAAGTAAAAAGTGTCCATTTTATAATGAGATAAAAGTATACACATGAGTAAGATGAATTATTTAAATACTCAAACATTCTGAGTGTGTGAATGTGGTATATATATGCATGTTTGCCAATATCATGAATCTTCACGTATCACTTCTACCTTATCTTTTGAGAAAAGGTCTTTCACTGAACCAGGAGCTCAATAACTGAGTTAGATTGGCTGCCCAGTAAGCCCCACATCCTTTCTGTCTCTACCTCCCACCACTGGGATTATAGGGTCATGCTACTACACCTGGCTTTTACATGAGTGCTGGGGATCCAAATTCAAGTCCTGATACTTACAAAGCAAGCACTTTACCACTGAACTATTTCCCGAGCCCCAGAAACCACTTTAACTTTTACAGTTAGGGTCTATTTGTTCAAGATACATAGAAGGCCTGGAATCCTAGGACTCAAGTTTTAGGTAGAATTCTGCCTCAAACAAGTAAGCAAAAAGATGAAAGAAAAATATAAGAATTTAGGCCTCTCCTATGTATTTTATATGTCAACATGCTTATAATTTTCTGAATGATTCATGTTAATTTATGCCTATGTACAAGTGGATACCTCTATCCCAAACCACCTTTGGCTGACCTCTACTGTTCAATAAAAACACTTGTGGCTCGGTGGTGGTGGTGCGTGCCTTTAATCCCAGTGGAAGGCAGAGGCAGGCAGATCTCTGTGAGTTCGAGGCCAGTCTGATCCACACAGCGAGTTCCAGGACAGCTAAGGCTACACAGAAGCCCTGTCTCAAAACAACAAAAGCAACAACAAAAACACTCTATGAAGCTTCTTCCACAGTTAATATAACTATTGTCCTTTGTACCTCATTCTATGCCCTACTCATGTCTAATTACAAGCCCCATCAAACTACTGACTACTATTTGTCTAATTCAATCTGTATACTATAAACTTAGAGGCTTAATTTTATTCTATCCATCTTTTATCCTTGAACCTTCAGCACAATAATGTAGACAGCTCAAAAAGTGCAGCTAAATAAATCAACTAACCCAGTAGTATAGGCTCTGGTATTTAGTGCCAGAGTAACTTTTTTTGACATATGCCATTGCATGCCATTAATAAATACCATCATTCCCAAAAGTTTAAAATCCCAAACTATTAGTCAGGCAATGGAGGCTCACGCCTTTAATCCCAGCACTTGGGAGGCAGAGGCAGACGGATCTCTGTGAATTCAAGGCCAGCCTGGTCTACAGAGCTAGTTCCAGGACAGGCTACAAAGTAACCAGAGAAACCCTGTCTTGAAAAACACAAAAACAAAACAAAACAAAACAAAAAACCGAACTATCTAAAACCAACAGCTCTCATTCTGCCAGTCCCAACCTCTTTGGCAGTTGAACGACCCTTTCACAGGGGTCACATATCAGATATCCTGCATATCAGATATTTTACATTAAGATTCATTACAGCAAAATTACAGTTACAATTGAAGTAGCAATAAAAATAATTTTATGGGGCTGGAGAAATGGCTCAGAGGTTAAGAGCACTGATTGTTCTTCCAGAGGTCCTGAGTTCAATTCCTAGCAACCACATGGTGGCTCACAACCAGCTGTAATGAAATCTGGTGCCCTCTTCTGGCCTGCAGGCACACATGCAGACAGAACACTGTAAACAAAATAAATAAATAAATCAAAAAAAAAAAAAAGAAAAGAAAGAAAAAATAATAATTTTATGGTTGGGGTCACCACAACACGAGGAACTGTATTTAAGAGTCACAACATGAGAAAGGTTGAAAACCACTGATTTAATCCCTAAGAGGATTCTGTATGGAATCCACTATTTACTCACCATATATATTACTAGTTTTTAAAAAAAAAAAAAAAAAAAGTATGAGGGGCTGGAAAGACAGCTCAGTGATTAAGAGCACTTGCTGCTCTTGCAGCAGACTGGAATTTGGTTCCCAGCACCTATGTTAGGTAGCTTATAACTTCCTGTACAAACCTCTTGAGCAAAGAGTGGGTACTTAAAGGAAACCTTTAGAGACCATGTATGTAAACTCCGACAGATTCCTGCAGGCTTTGATAATGAAGAGAGAAAAAGAGAAACAATAATCTAACGCCAAACCAAGACACAGAAGAGGGTTTCCATTAGGCAGAAGATCACCAAAAGCACTCACACATATACACATCCACATATAGACGCACACATAATTAAAAAATAATGTTAAAAAGCTTTAAGTCAGGCAGTGGTGGTGCATACCTTTAATCCTGACACTTGGGAGACACAGACAGGCAGATCTCTGAGTTTAAAATCAGCCTGGTCTATAAAGCAAGTTCTAGGACAGTTAGGACTGTAACACAGAAAAACTCTGTCTGAAAAACCCCTAAAAAGTTTTTAAAATATTTATGTATGGAGCCATCGCACAGAAAATCTGATAACTATACAGACTCTGTCGGCAGGAACCAACTGTTTTGATGTATGTGACCGTCTATGGTTGCATTGTACAACTAACAAATGCAATCAATACCAGAACAGTCACGTAGGTCTTCCTAAAGTCCTATAGCCACGGATCTGGTTCTTCTGAATTTTTTTTTTTGAAACAGGATCTTGCATACCCCTAGTTAGTCTCAAATTCACTATGTAGTCAAGGCTGGCCTTGAACTTCTGTGTCTCCTAGTTCCACCTCCTAAATGCTGTAATTACAAACATGTGTTACCACACATAGCTCAAGAGTCTACATGTTGAATGGTATATAAAATTCTATCAACAAATTATTCTACCTAATTTCCCAGAGACAGTTTTTCTAATGGTTTATATGCATATGAACACTCTAATTTGATGGGGAGTTGTACTAGCAAGAACTATAAACAATCAATGAAGTCAGCAGGTTCTCAAAACAGGCTTCACAAATTTTATTCAATCCCTGGAACCTACATGATGGAAAAATCAACTCCAGAAGTTGTCCTAATCTTCACACACATGCCATGACACATGAGCACAAAAACAATATAAATGTTAAATTTTCCCTATTTTATAAATATTTTCTATCACATGTCTAATGATACAACTATATCTTTTTTTTTGATTGTTTATGCATCTGAGTCAGGGTCTCAGTATGTATCCCTGGCTATACTTGGAGCTCCTTATGCAGACCACGCCTTGAACTCAGAAGGCTCTGCCTGCCTCTGCTTCCTGAGTGCTGGAATTAAAAGTATGTGCACCACCCTGCCAAGCTACAATCATATCTTTAGGAAATAACTTTCAAGAGGGAATGAGTCAAGAGAAGGTAACATGAACTTGAAAAAAGTACAATGATATACACATAAAAATCTCATAACGAAGCACAATCTTTGGTAGAGGAGAAGTTGAGACAGGGTCTCTCTATATAATTTTGGCTGTCCTGGAACTATATTGACTAGGTTGGCATTCAGTTCACAAAGATCCACCTGCCTCTGACTCCTAAGTGCTGAGGTTTTAAAGGTATCTACCACTATACGTGCCTGAAACTCATTCTTTTGTATGCTAACTAAAACTAATAAAAAAGAAACAAGTATCAAATGTAACTATTACTGGGCTAAAGAGATGCCTAGAAACCTGAGTGCAATCCCTGGGATTGACAAGGTGGAAGGTTGTCCTCTGCAGTCTATCCCCACATAAATAAATAGGAGCTCATTACACCCACACTCAACTACATTCCACATTTACCAAATTCTAGACTTAACTGTACTGTAGTTACAGAAACATGGGTTAAGGTCTCAGTTGTGTATATATAATATCTCCTACTTCAGTTATGCCCATTTCTAAAAGCTAAATTGTGACAAAGTAAATAAACTTGTAATTACCATTATTGTTAACAAAATCTTCATGTACAATAGGGAGATCAAGTCGAATTCGTTTTAAACAGGTCTGAAAAAAAGACATTTTTTCCACTTTTATCAATAAGTTAGAGGTGAAACAACTATTTATTTATATCTGAAAGAGTTGTTCTTCAACTAATGACTATTAATTTTCCTGTCTAACAAGACAGATTTCAAAAGGAAGACCCACAAATAGCAATTCAGCCTCCTTGTACTATTTAGATCGTGAATGACATTCACGATAATCACACTTACCTGAACCTCCTTTTTATTTCCTAGGTTTTCAACTCTGTCAATAAAATCTTCAAATTGCAGTTTGGGGAATAGCCTATGTGCCCAGTGCTCCATGTGTCTGATTAGCGTTTTCAAGTCTTCAGCCTGACACATAAAAATAAAAATGCTGAACAGAAGACTCAATTTCACAGCTGACCCTGTCAGCAGATTTTAGCATTTAAAGGCAATGCCAAAGTCACTGCTGTCATATTTATAAGGCTAAGAAACTTTTAGAAAGAAACAGAAAATTCTAAAAGGCCGGGCGGTGGTGGCACACGCCTTTAATCCCAGCACTCGGATCTCTGTGAGTTTGAGACCAGCCTGGTCTACAGAGCTAGTTCCAGGACAGGCTCCAAAGCCACAGAGAAACCCTGTCTCGAAAAACCAAAAAAGAAAGAAACAGAAAATTCTAAAGCTTGGAAGACCACAATCTCAATCTCAGAAAGTGTTAAAAGCACTGAATATAGATTTTGTTTTAGACACAGATTTTTAGAAATTAGAAGGAAATATGTATGTATGTATATAAAATAGGACTGGGAAGACAGTTCAGATGGTTAAGAGCCTGGAGAATAAGGCTGAGAACCAATGTTTAAACCCTAGCCCCACATAAAAAACATCCATGTATAATAGCTATACTAGATACTTATGTCAACTTGACACAAGCTAGAGTCACTGGAGAGGAGGGAGCCTCACATGAGAAAATGCCTCAATAAGATCAAACTATAGGCAGGCCTGTAGGGTATTTTCTTAATTAGTAACCGATGTGAGAGGGCCCAGCCCATTGTGGGTGGTGCCATCCCTGGGCAGGAGGGCCTAGGTTCTGTTTAAAAAAAAAAAAACAAGCTGAGCAAGCCAGTAAGCAACACCCCTCCATGGCCTCTGCTTCACCTCCTGCCTCCAGGTTCCTGACTTCTTTTGATGATCAACAAAATGGAAGTGTTAACCAAATAACACTTTCCTCCCCAACTTGCTTTTAGTCATGGTGTCCCATCACAGCAACAGAAATCCTAAGACAGTGGCAGACCTTTGCAATCCTAGTGCTGAAGAAACAAAGACTGAGGCTCACTGTACAGAGCCTGAGGACGCACACCTGAAGCTGACCTCTGGCAACAACACACACATGCACACCCACACCCACTGAGGGGAAACAGCAGTACAAAGTTAGAACAAAGCTGCCAGGCATGGTCAAACACAGCTTTAATGCAAGCACTGGGGAGGCAGAGGTGGGCAGATCTCTGAGTTCGAGGCCAGCCTGATCTATACAGCGAGTGCCAGGACAGTCAGGCTGTTACACAGAGAAACCCTGTCTTGAAAAACAAAAAACCCTGTCTCAAAAACAAACAACAAAACATCTTTAGCAACAATAAAATGTCTCAAAAAAAAAAAAAAAAAGCTTTTGGTGCTAAAGAGATGGCTCAGTGGTTTAGAGCAGAAGACCCAGGCTCAGTTCCCAACATCTAAATGGGAGTCAATACCTTCAATTCCAGATGTTATGCCCTCTTCTGACCTCTACGAGCACTACACACACACAGTACACAAAAATATATGCAGGCAAAACCTTCATATACATAAAAAATAAGAATTAAATTATTTTTCAAAAAAAATCAAGGAATAGAGAGATGGCTCAATGATTGAAAGATATTAAGAAGCCAGGCATGGTGGTGTACATCTTTTTGTTTTGTTTTTGTTTTTCGAGACAGGGTTTCTCTGTGGTTTTGGAGCCTGTCCTGGAACTAGCTCTTGTAGACCAGGCTGGTCTTGAACTCACCGCCTGCCTGTGCTGGGAGTAAAGGCGTGCACCACCACCGCCCAGCTTGGTTTACATCTTTTAATCAAGCAGATCTTGCTGGGCATGGTGGCACAGGTCTTTAATCCCAGCACTCAGGAGGCAGAGACAGGCAGATCTCCTTCCAGAACAGCCATTGTTACGAACGTTCCCTCAAAAAAAAAAAAAGTAGATCTCTGCTGAGTTCAAGGTCAGCCAAGTCTATAGAGCAAGCTCCAGAAGACAAGGCTACATAGTGAATAGTGAGACCCTGTCTCAAAAAAGCAATAAATAAATACATACTCCTCTTCCAGAGGAGCAAGTTCAGTTCCCAACACTCAAATCAAACACCCTGAAATTGCTTCTAATTCTAAATCCAGGGAATCAAACACCTTCTATTTTCCTTGGGCCTCTGAAGGCTCATGAACCCACACATAAGCACAAGCACACATGCATATACACACACACAATATTTAAGTTCAATATTAAAATAAACAAGAAAAGAGCTAGAAACTGGAGTTGGGTGGTGGTGATACACACCTTTAATCCCAGCACTCAGGAGACAGATCTCTGTGAGTTCGAGGCCAGCCTGGTCTACAGAGCTAGTTCCAGGACAGGCTCCAAAGCTACAGAGAAACCCTGTCTCGAAAAACCAATCAAACAAACAAAAAAGAACTAGACACCGTTGAGTGTCTTAGAGACACATGATCAACAAAAGCAGTGTTAATTATCATGAAGCTTAAAATGATTCTTTAAGAGAAGGCAAAGTAAATTTTATTCTTGTAAACTATAAAGTACAAATGTGGGCTTAGAGACTCAGACTACAGCCATGTTAAACATGGGGGCAAAAAAAAAAAAAAGAGACACACACACACACACTGTTCTTTTAATTCTTCCAAGTATCCTCTCTATTTCACTACTACTTCTCAGGGGTTACCACAGATTAACAACACTATCTGTGACATAAGCATCATAGTAGACCCAGTTTCACTTATTTTTAAAAACATAAAAGCTCTAAAATAGGCTGGGCGGTGGTGGCGCACGCCTTTAATCCCAGCACTCAGGAGGCAGAGGCAGGCGGATCTCTGTGAGTTCGAGACCAGCATGGTCTACAGAGCTAGTTCCAGGAAAGGCTCCAAAGCCACAGAGAAACCCTGTCTCGAAAAACCAAAAAAAAAAAAAAAAGGCTCTAAAATAAAACAGGTGTGATGACATAAGCCTTTAATCCCACCACTTAGAAGGCAGAGGTAAGCAGATCTCTATGAATTCAAGGCTGGTTATTGATCACTGTTCTATTGCTATTAAGAGGCACCATGACCAAGACCACTCTTAATTTAAAAAAAAAAAAATTAAGGGGCTGGAGAGATGGCTCAGCAGTTAAGAGTACTTACTTACTGGCTACTCTTCCAGAGGTCCTGAGTTCAATTCCCAGCAACCACATGGTGGTGCACAACCATCCATAATGAGATCTGGTGCCCTCTTCAGGCATGCAAACAGAACACTGTGTACATAGTAAATAAATCTTTTTTTTTAAAGCATTTAAATGTAGTCTCGTTTACAATTTCAAAGGTTTAGTCTATTATCATCATGGCAGGGAGGATGTTGACATGCAGGCAGGCACTAGAGCAGTGAAGAGGCCTAACTTAACATCAGTACAGCCATGACAGGCTGCAGGCTAGCAATACTGGGACTAGGCCTCACCCTTACAATGGCCCTGCATCCAGTGACCAATCAGAATTGAGACAAACAAAAACCAGATGTTCCAGAACATTAAGGATAGCTTATATAACTTGTATATAGGTTGCCAATTTCTTTGCAGTAGTTACGCCAGTAACAATCCATATTAGACAAGATTCCTGTTGCCCCACTCCTGCCAGTCAGGAGTTAAAACCCCATCTGAATCTGGAATTTCCCTACCCCCCCCCATCCTTTACTCCTTAATAACCCTGCCACAGCTGAGCTGGAGGATCTCTGATCTACTTGCTATGCTGGAACCTACAGAGAGCGCGCAAGTTCAAGCTTGCAATAAAGGCTTTTTGCTTTTGTATATGACCTCGGATTCCTGGTGGTTTTCGGGGACTCATGACAAAGGAATAAACATTAGTATCTGAGAGCTACATCTTGACCCACAGGCAGAGAGAGCAGGACTGAGCCTTGCATGGGCTTTTGAAACCTCAAAGTCCAAACCCAGGGACAACAAGGCCACATCTCCCAATCCGCTAATCCTTTTAAATCCCAATCCACTCCCCAATGACTTAAGCTTTTAAATATATGAGGAGGTGGCATTCTTACATAAATCACCATAGCTAGTCAGGGCTAGATAGTGATACTCCGTCTCAAATTAAAATAAAATACATAAAAGTAAAAGTCTAAAATAAAAACCAGGGATGGAATGTACTCCAGGAGTACTGCTTAGCACACGTTCAAGCACTTGCCCTGGACCCAATGTCCAGTACTAAGAAAGAGGGATCAAATGTATCTTACCTCATGACCTTTCCCCTTGAATTTTATCTTATCAAACATATGCCTTAAGGCTGGAAGCCCTCTCTCTGAAGTTAATCTGTGAAAACAAATATATTTGCAATTTCAGATTTTCTAGTCATGACAAAACCAAGACCACAAGAAAAAAAATATTTCCTCCCCAATTGGAAAAAAAAGAAAGAAAAAGTTTACAGGGGGGAAATGCTTACAAACTATCTGATTTCCAAATCGTTCAAGCAAAGCTTACAACAGTTGAAGAAAAACACTATGTGGAAAACTGTGAATGTATGAGAGTAAATGTCCATACCTAGGAGCGTCTAGCTTGGGTCGATCCCTTTTCACTGTTCTCTTTGGTGGTACAGGAACAGGTGCTCCACTCCCTGATTCTAGTGAAACAGATAGAAATTTAGTGTTTAAAAATTTAAGGCCTGGGCCCTCAAGATGAATCAGTGGGTAAAGGCATTAGCCACCAAGCCTGACTGACTACTTATGCTCAACTCCCCCATACCCACATCGTGAATGGGACAACTGGCTCCTGCTAGTTGTCCTCTGACTTCCATATACACACATAGTGGCACCCATATGCCCACAAACATTCAGATACACACAAATAAATAAATGCTATAATTTTTTAAAACTCAAGTCTCATTTACAAAATGTATCAGGGCTAGAGATGGCTCAGTGGCTAAGAGCACTGATTGTTCTTCCAGAAGAGCTAGGTTCAATTCCTAGCACCCACATGGCAGCTAACAACAGTCTGTAACTCCAAGATCTGACACCCCTACACAGAAATACATGCAGGCAAACCGCTGATAATTTCTAAATTAACCTGCTATTATTTCTAAATTAATCTGCTAAAGTAGGATTGTGAGAACAAGGCTAGCCTGGAATATACTATGAAACCTTGTCTTAAAAACAAAAAACGAGCCGGGCGGTGGTGGCGCACGCCTTTAATCCCAGCACTCGGGAGGCAGAGGCAGGTGGATCTCTGTGAGTTTGAGACCAGCCTGGTCTACAGAGCTAGTTCCAGGACAGGCTCCAAAGCCAGAGAAACCCTGTCTCGAAAACCCAAAAAAAAAAAAAAAAAAAAAAACAGGCTGGAGATAGCTCAGGTATTAATAGCACTGGCTGCTCTTCCAGAGGATCCTAGTTCAATTCCCAGTACCCACACGGCAGCTTACAACTGTCTGTAACTCCAGTTCCAGGTGTTCTGACACCTTCACACCAACGCACATAAATTATAAAAAAATTAAAACCAACAAACAAACCAGGCAGTGATGACACATGCCTTTAATCCCTGTACTAGAGAGGCAGAGGCAGGCAGATCTCTGAGTTTGTGGCCAGTCTGGTCTATGGAGAAAGTTCCAGAACAGCCAGGGATATAGGGAGAAATCCTGTCTCAAAAAAACAAAAACCAAACCAAACAAACAAAGAAGCAAATTCAAGGGACACTTGTGAAATTATCAATACAGACCTTCATCAGGTTCAGCTTCTACAGGCTCTCTCTCAGGAGAGGTTGGAGGTGGGAAGGGAGGAAAAGTTTCATCTTCTATATGTTCATAATCTGGTATTTCAAACAAGCCATTCTCTTCTTGCTCTAACATCTTTTCCTTCAGAAGAAAAAAAAAAAAACAAGCTATTTTTATCCATCCAAAACAGCCTTCCTAGCTATCACACAATCTAGTTTCATTCACAATGAAAGCCATGTTTCAATCACTTAAGCCACATTTCAAATTCATCCAAGGTATAAAGTAGAGAAGACAGTAAGTATAGAGGAAAACGACTAACCAGAATCAAGTTGTAATGTAGTCCCACAACCAAGCAACTACATGGTTTTTAACATTGATATACATGAGTGTTTTGACGGCTTGTGTGCCTGTGGAGACCGGAAGGCATCAGACCATTAGGAATTCAAGTTATAGTTTGAAATATCTAAAAAAAAAAGAAAAAAAAAAGAAATATCTATCTATCCATCTATCTATCCATCCATCCATCCATATAGAGAGAGTGTGTTATACTACCAAGTAGATGAGACTCAAACCCAGATCCATCCATATATATATATATAGAGAGAGAGAGAGAGAGAGAGAGAGAGAGAGAGAGAGAGTGTGTGTGTGTGTGTGTTATACTACCAAGGAGATGAGAATCAAACCCAGGTCCTCTGGAAGAACAGCCAGTAATCTAAATCATTGAGACATCATCACCCCAGTCTCCAGGTTACGAATTTTTGTTTTATTTTGTTTTGTTTTTGAGACACGATTTCTCTGTGCAACAGTCCTGGCTGTCCTGGAGATAGAAATTTTTATTCTTCCAGCATAGACATCCCTACTATCCATTTTGTAGCTCTCAAGTGTCTCAAGGGCATTTAAGCTCATCATATACAAAACTGAACAACTAAATGATCTCAATTCAGTGAGTAATGCCCATTAAGCTGTTCAAGTAAAAGACTTACAAGTCATCTTTGACACTTCCTTCTTGCACGCAATATATCCTGTCCATTTAATTTTTGAAATATTCCTTTAATATTTTTCCTTCAGCCGGGTGATCATGGCATATGCCTCTAATCCCAGCACTCAGGAGGCAGAGGCGGGATCTCTGAGTTTAAGGCCAGCCTGGTCTACAGAGCTAGTTTCAGGACAGCCAGGGCAACACTGAGAAGCCTGTATCAAAAAAAACCAAAAACCCAAAAAAAAAAAGGAACTGCAATGGAGCTGGATATGATGGTACACACATTGAGGCAGAGACAGGCAGATCTGAGTTGAGACCAGTATGATCTACATAGCAAGTTCAGGACCACTACAGCTAGAGACACTGTCTCAAAAAAGAAAAAAAAACTCAGGAGAAAAATAATGTTTGCTAGGCATGGTGGCACCTGTAATTCCAGCATTTGAAAGAAAGAAGATCAAGAACTCAAGGTCAGCCTTGGTTACATAACAAGTTCAAAGCTGGCCTGGACCAAGAGACCCTTTTAAAAGAGGCTGGAGAGATGGCTCAGCAGTTAAGAGCACTAGCTGCTCTTCCAGAGGACCCAGATTCAATTCCCAGCACCCACATGGCAGCTCATACAGCCTGTAACTCCAATTTTAGGGGATCCAACATCTTCATACATATGCATGCAAGTATAACATGAATGCACATGAAATAAAAATAAATTAAAAAAAATAAAATTTTACTGGGCAATGGTGGGGAAGGCCTTTAATCCCAGCACTCAGGAGGCAGAAGCAGGTGGATCTCTGAGTTGGAGGCCAGCCTGCTCTACAGATCCAGTTCCAGGACAGCCAGGGCTACCCAGAGAAACCATCCTGAAAAAACAAAAAAACATACAAACAAAAGAATAAAATTTATACCATGTCAACTTCACTTCAATACCATATCCCTCATACTTTCTCTTTTTTAATTCCTTAAAAGAACAATTTCCACTGAAAGAATCTGGATGTTTGTTTGATAAAGTAATCTTTTTGTTTCGGGTTTTTTTTTTTGGGGGGGGGGTTATGAGACAGAGCTTCTCTGTATAGCCCAGGCTGGCCTGGAACTTGGATCAGGCTGGCCTTGAACTCAGAGATCCACCTGTCTTTGCCTCCTGAGTACTAGGATTAATGGTATGCACCACCTCCCAACAAATTATTTTTACCTATGTGTTTGTGTACAACACGCATGTGTAAATGTCCAAAGAAGCAAAAGGTGATACAAGCAGGTTTGAGTGGTGGAAACAGAACCCTGGTCCTTTTCAAAGAGCAGTAGATCTCTGACACTCACTGAGCACCATTTGTTGTTTGAAATAAGGTCATATATAGGCCAAGCTGGCCTCCAATTCCTGATCCTCCTGCCTCCACTCTCCAAGTGCTAACATTACCTGCATTTTTTTTAAAAAAGATTTGTTTATTATGTGTACAGCATTCCTTCCACGTGTGGCCGCATGCCAGAAGGGGGCGCCAGGGCTCATTATAGATGGCTGTGAGCCACCATGTGGTTGCTGGGAATTGAACTCAGGACCTCGGGAGGAACAGTCAGTGCTCTTTACCACTGAGCCATCTCTCCAGCCGCATTTTGCAAGCTCAAGATCGTCCCTGACCCCTAATTTCTTTCAAATTTTAACTATTACCTCATCAGGAAAACCTATCTCAAATCAGGAATGATGAGACAATTCTGTAGTCCCAACAGAAGGTAGAGGAAGGAGGAACAGAGTTCAAGGCCATCCTCAATTATTTCAAGGCCAGCCTGAGACTCTTAAACAAGCTATTTAAATGTCCCTAAATTGAATAACACTCTGTGTGTGTGTGTGTGTGTGTGTGTGTGTGTGTGTGTGTGTGTGTGTGTGTGTGTGTGTGAGAGAGAGAGAGAGAGAGAGAGAACGTGTAGAAGCCCTAAGGACAACTTTCCAACTTTTATCATCTTGGAATCAAATTCAAATCAGCAGATTTGTAATGCAAGCACTGTCACCTGATAGGCCACCTTGACTGCCCAGAATCCTCTTATAACAATTAACACCACCATACAAAGTTTCACAGGAATCATCATCTCTCTATTAGGTTTTATTTAATGTTAGTCTCCTATAATGAAATGTATCTTTCTTATAACAAAAATCAGACAGGTCTCTTTGTGTTCCACCACTATGTCCCAAATTCGGATTACAACAAATAATATATATTTACTACAGGAAGGAAATAAAAAAGAATTCCAAGTGATAGACACTGTAGTCCCAATACTTAGGAGTCTAAAGTAGGAACCCAGGAGTCCAGTCTGGGCAAGAATCCTTGTCTATACAAACACACCCACAATACACAATGCTCAGTTGGTAGCTCAGTTGGTAGGCGTGGCTAGCATCCACAAGACCCTGGGTTCAATTCCCGGTATGTCATAAACCAGATGTATGTGCAGGGGTGCATGGGTTTGCAATCCCAGCCCTCAAGAGGATCAGAAATTCAAAGTTATCTTCAGCTGGGCCAAGTCCAGACCAGTTTGGGCTACATAAGAGTCCCCATCTTGAAAATAAAAAGCTTGAGCTGGAGGTTGAAAACACAGACGCTGTACAGAGGCCCTAAGTTCAGGTGCCAGCACCCACACCGAGCAGCTCACTGATGCCTCTAACTACAGCTTCAGGGGATCTGACACCTGGCCTCATGCGCACTTATTCCTGCCTCACACATTCTTATAAAGTAAATATCAAAAATAGTAATTTCACCAGGCGGTGGTGGCGTACACCTTTAATCCCAGCACTGGGGCAAACCATCTCTGTGAGTTTAAGGCTAACATGGTCTACAGAGTTCCAGGACAGCCAGGACTACATGAAGAAACCCTGTCTCAAAAGAAAAAAAAACAAACAAAAAACCCAAAACAAATAAATGCATAAATTTCCAAAGTTTCCTCCAAAACTAAACATATTTGGACTCAAATATGTTTAAAACACCCCAATCGAGGCTGGAGAGGCGGCTCGGTGGTTAAGAGCAGTGCCTGCTCTTCAATTCCCAGTAACCACATGGTGACTCACAACCACCCATGATGAGAAACAGACAGACAGACTGACTGACTGGCTGATGGACTGACTGTTGGAGCTCTAATTTTGTTTTTAAATCTCCGGTGTCATTTTTGCTGATTTTAGTTAAAAATATTTTAACTAAATATTGCAGCTGGGTGGCAGTGGTACATGCCTTTAATCCCAGCACTTGGGAGGCAGAGGCAGGCGGATCTTCGTGAGTTCGAGGCCAGCCTGATCTACAAGAGCTAGTTCCAGGACAGGCTCCAAAGCTACAGAGAAAACCTGTCCCGAAAAAACAAAAAACAAAAACAAAAAAATCAAACAAACAAAATAACCCACCCCGATCTACAAAACAAAACACCCCAATCTAGGCCGTGCAGTGGTGGCACACACCTTTAATCCCAGCACTTGGGAGGCAGAGGCAGGTGGATATCTGTGAGTTCGACACCAGTCTGGGCTACAAGAGCTAGTTCCAGGACAGGCTCTAAAGCAACAAAGAAACCCTGTCTCGAAAAACAAAACAAATCTAGATTTTCAACTTTTATTATATGATTTTTACTTATTATTGGTGTGTGTATATAAGGTGAATGGGCAAGAGGAACCCTGGACTCAGGTCTTCCACCTTTCCATGAGATCTGGGGATCAAACTCTAAGCACCATCTTTACCTGTGGAGCCTCTAGCTGGCCCCAGTTCTAACTTCTATGACCATAAATCTATAAAAACAAAGCACTGACTCTTTGAGTAAGTTTTATGAACCATAGTTTTGGGGAGCCAAAAAGAAAGTTACATAGTATGTTTAGGGCTGGACACTGTAGCTCTTTGCCTAGCCCCAGATAAACTCCTCAAACCTCTAAACATCTAGTAAAGACGTTTAGTGCCATCCCAATGGGAGTTTGAAAACAGGCCTTAAAACTACAATAACCAGCAAATCAACAGCAAAGCACGAGGTGGGGCTCATCAGTACACTTGTTTCTCTTAGCACACGGCAAGCATCATTTGTTAGGCGTCTTTCTCCCCTTGACAACTGTCTATTTCCCCTCCTGGTCCTCAAATTCTCAGAGAAGTATGGGGGTAACAAATTCAACATCCGGTTGGCAATTCCTGCCCACACCTCTTACTAACCTACTTTATTTCCAGCTGTCAAACAAGCTCCTCACCTTAAAGGACTCCGGCATCCTGACTCACCCTGGGTGCCAACCCTAAAACTATCAAGTCTCCCTTCCCTCTTCTCGAGCCTTCTCATCCTCCCTCCCAGCCAGTCCACTTCATTCACCCCCATTCTCCGTCCCGACGCTTGGCGCGAAGGGTGTGTGCGCGCGGTGGAGACGCCGCCTCGGGTGCAGGCCCGCCATGCTCCCGCCCGCTCCGTCTGGTCCTCCTCAGCCTCCTCCCGCCTAGCTCCCGCCGCCCCAGTTCCCGCGCCCCGCGCCGAAATTCCAGAACCTCCGGCGAAGCGGCTCCTTCCAGAGACACCCTCACCGAACTCGGTCTCACCTCCAGCAAACGGCCCCGAGCACCGAACGCGCGAACAGCGCCTCTCGCGAGACTCAGGAACTCCGCGAGAAGAGCTGGAAAGTTTGGCGCCAACACCAGGCGAGCGGGCTGGGCGGGGTCTAAGGACCCGAGCCCCGCCCACCTGGGTTCGGAAGCCCTCTTTCCCCACCAGCGTATCTTCAATAATATGGAGCTCAGATTTCGTACTTTCTAGGCACTTTATTGGCTTTCGAAATAGGTCTCCATTCTTAGAAGCCGAGTGGTGGAAGCCGGGTCGGGCGTGAGAATGTATGTCTGGAATCCCAGCACTCGGGAAGCTGAGGCAGATGGATCTCTGTGAGTTCGAGGCCAGCCTGGTCTATAAAACCAGTTCTAGGACAACCAGAGCTGTTACACTGAGAAACCCTGTTTCAAAAAGCAAACAGGAGGGCTGGAGAGATGGCTCAGAGGTTAAGAGCACTGACTGCCCTTCTGGAGGTCCTGAGTTCAATTCCCAGCAACCACATGGTGGCTCACAACCATCTGTAATGAGATCTGGTGCCCTCTTCTGGCCTGCAGGGATACATGGAGGCTGAACACTGTGTACATAATAAATAAATCTTAAAAAAAAAGCAAACAGACAGCAACAACAAGAATAAGATAAAGGTGCTAGAGAGATGTCTTAACCATTAAAAGCACTTGGTGCTCATGCAGAGGACTCGTTTGATTTCCAGCACCGACATAATGGCTCACAACCTTGTATAATATCACAGCATCTGAGGCCCTTTTCTGGCCTCCAGAACACCAAGCACTCTGGTGGTTTACAAACAAAAAACCATGCAAATAAAAGACTTTTTAAAAGAGAGAGAAAGAGAGATTGAAAGAGAGAGCTAGGCAGTGGTGGTGCACACCTTTAATCCCAGCACTTGGGAAACAGAGAATCTCTATAATCTCTATGAGTTCTAGGACAGCCTGCTCTACAAAGCGAGTTCCAAAACATCCAGGACTGTTTCACAAAGAAACAGCCCCCCAAAAAATGAGATGGTGAGAAAAACAACCAATGCTAGCCTTTTAACTCTGTGCCCCCATATCCACATACAAAATAAATAATAATAGAGCTGGAAGGAGCTGGAGAGATTACTCAACACAGCCAGGCAGTGGTGGTGCACGCCTTTAATCCCAGCATTCGGGAGGCACAGGCAGGCAGATCTCTGAGTTTAAGGCTAGCCTGGTCTACAAGAGCTAGTTTCCAGGACAGGCTCCAAAGCTACAGAGAAACCCTGTCTTGAAAAACAAACAACAAAAAAGAATACTTGCCACAGCCAGGCAGTGGTGACACACACCTTTAATCCGAGCATTTGGGATGCAGAGGCAGGCTGATCTCAGTGAGTTCGAGGCCAGCCTAGTATACAAAGCAAATTCTAGGACAGCCTGAGAAACCCTGTCTCATGGGAAGGGAGGGAGCAATCCCAAAGATTTGATGAAAGACCACAGACCCAAATCATCATGGCCAATATTAATAATTAGGTGTATTTTATTCATATACACTTCTCTTGAAGTGGAGTTCAAGAGATCAGCCTTGGATGTGAAGAAAACAAGATTTTTGTAGTTCAGGGGTAAGGGGTTCCCAAATGATTTGATGGGCAAAATAGGCAAGGCTACAGGAGCAAGACACAGGCATAAAAATTTCAATCTTCTAAAGCAAAGACATGATTGCAAGGTAGTTGATAACAAGTTAGTCATAATAACCTTTGAAACAAAGGTAAGGTTTAAGATAGTTATAACTTTTTTAAGCAAAGACATGGTTGCAGCTTCCTGGAACAGGCCGAAGAGAGCCATTTGCAGCTAAGGTTACAGATGGGGCATTGCCCAACCTTGAGAAACAGGTTTAATCATAAACAGGAATGGGCCTAGTTTGTCTTTACTGTAATCTGGCTTTTAAGCACAAAATGAAGGCAGACTGAATCCTAAATCCGCATGGCTACGCCCAAACACCTCAAATTCCAGTTCCAGGGGCTTTGCTGCCCTCTCCTGACGTCTGGGGGCACTGCACACACCAGTACACTTCCATGCAGATACAAGTCATGCACATAAAATAAAAGCAAATAAAATTTAAAAACATAATTAGAAGCCAGGTGATGGTACACACCTTTAACTCCAGCACTTGGGAGGCAGAAGCAGGCAGATCTCTGTGAGTCTGAGGCCAGCCTGGTTTACAGAGCAAGTTCCAAGACAACCAGGAAATCCTGTCTTGAAAAACCAATAATAATAATAATGATAAACCACATAACTAAGACTGGAATAATCCCTTCGCAAGTGAAGGCTCTTGCCACATGCCTTTAATCCCAGCACTCGGGTGGTAGAGGAAGGCAGATCTCTGTAAGTTCAAGGCCAGCCTGGTCTACAAGAGCTAGTTTCAGGACAGGCTCCAAAGCTACAGAGAAACCCTGTCTCAAAAAACCAAAAAAGGAAAAAGAGGAGAAAGGACACCAGGGGTCAACATATAGGGGTCAGCTACACAGCAAACCATGAAGTAAGAAGTAAAGAAAGGTGTGTAGAATAGAGAAAGGTAAAAGCCCAGAGGCAAAAGGTAGACGGGATAATTTAATAAAAGCTGGCTAGAAATAAGCCAAGCTAAGGCTAGGCATTCATAAGTAAGAATAAGTCTCTGTGTAAATTATTTGGGAGCTGGGTGATGGACACCCAAAGAGCAAAGAGTAAAGAAAATTCAACAACAGACATAGATAAATACATACAATTAATTAATTAATAATATAATTTTTAAAACATTAAACATACATCCAGAGAGATGACTCAGCAATTAAAAGCACTTATTGCTCTTCCTATGGCCTAGAATTGGGTTCCCAGCACCCAGTGCTGACATACAATCATCTGTAACTCCAGTTTCAGGAGATGTGATACCCTCTTCTGATCTACTCAAGCACCAGATACACAGATGTGGTACACAGACATTCATGCAGAGGAAAAAGAAACATGCAATAAAATAAAAATACCTACCTAAAACACCTTTTAAAAGCTTTAAAACTACTTTTATCTATTTTATTTAGTGTACTATTTGATATAAAATAAGAAATATTTACATATATTACATATATGCTTTATGGAGCTGGAGCTAAGTGGGAGAATGTTTGACTAGCTTTTAAAAAGTCTGAGTTCAACTCCCAGAACCACAAAATAAATAAATAATGAAGGAAGAGAAGAAAAGAAAGAGAAAAGAACCAGACAGATGGCTCACCCAGGAAGGGCTCTTGTCTACCAAGGCTCATGACCTGTGTTTGATCCCTTGGGCCTACATGATAAAAGGAAAGAATCAACTTCCTCAAGTTGTCCATCAATGATGTGGGGTTCCCTTCTGTATACTGTGATTACCATTAATGAATAAAGAAAACTGGGTTGGCCTGATAGGGTAGAACAGAGCTAGGTGGGGGAGGGGAGTATGACACATAACTAAACTGAATGCTGGGAGGAAGAAGGAGGAGTTAGAGGGAAGCCATGAAGCTGCAGCCAGAGGCAGACATGCTGAAACCTTGCCAGTAGGCCACAAGCCTCATGGTAAAATATACAATAATGGAGATGGGTTAAATTAAAATGTAAGAGTTAGCAAGTAAGAAGCTAGAGCTAATGGGCCAAGCAGTGATTTAAATAATATGATTTCTATGTGATTATTACAGGAGTCTGGGCAGCTGGGAAATGAACAAGCGGCCTCCTACAACACACCAATCTCTGCATGAGCTGTGGGATGAAAGCACCCATACTGTGGGATAATGCTCTTGTACACTGAAAAGATTTGTCACTCATATTGGTTTAATAAAACACTGATTGGCCAGTAGCCGGGCAGAAAGTATAGGTGGGGCGACCAGATGTAGAGGAAGAAAGATGAGAATGCCTCACTGAGAAAAGGTACCAAGTCATGTGACTAAACATGGACAAGAATTATAGGTTAATTTAAGTTGTAAGAGCTAGTTAGTAATAAGTCTGCACAAGCTAATAGACCAAACAGTTTATAATTAATATAAGTCTCTGTGTGTTTCTTTGAGACTGAATGGCTGTGGGATCTGACAGGACAGAAACTTCTGTCTACACACCCACTTGTGTGTGTGTGTACCCTTAAACAACTAAATCAACAACTAAATAAACAAATGTAAATAACTAAAATGTAATTTTATTATTAGAAAAAAAATTTTATAGCTGGGCAATGGTGGTACACACTTTAATCATAGCACTTGGAAGGAAGAGGCAGGCAAATCTCTGAGTTTGAAGCCAGCCTGGTTTACAGAGCAAGTTCCAGGACAGTCAGGGCTACACAGAGATACCTTGTCTCAAGAAAACAAAAACAAACAACAAGAAAAATACAGGACTGGCGAGACCATTCAGAGGTTAAGAGCACTGGCTGCTCTTCCAGAAGTCCAGTTCAATTCCCAGCAACCACATGATGGCTCACAACCATCTATAGTGAGATCTGGTGCCCTCTTCTGGTGTACTTGCATACATGTAGGCAGAACACTGTATACATAATAAATAAGTAAAAAATCTTCCAAAAAAGAAAAGAGAGAAAAAGAAAAAGAGACACTGTGATGTCCATGGCAGGCCACATGCTGGGCTGGTGACTGCTTCCTGCCATGCTCACTTGATTTCTGCAAGATAGCTGGTTCCCAAGCCCATTTGTACATTTGGTGGCCTGCTAGCTCAGCCATTTACATCAGATGGACTGATGAGATGCAGCTATTTTTTTCTTTCCTTTCTTCCTCTTTTTTTTTTTTTTTAAATAGAATCTCACTATAGAGGCCTGGAGGGCCTGTTGAGATTAAAGGTGCCCATCACTACACCCAGATTTCTTACTTTTTTCTTTAAAAATATTTCTTATTTTTTATTCCTTTTTTTAAAGATTTAATTATTTATTATGTATACAGTGTTCTGCCTGCATGTATGCCTACACCCCTGAAGAGGGCATTAGATCTCATTACAGATGGTTGTGAGATCATGTGGTTGCTGGAAATTGAACTCAGGACCTCCGGAAGAACAGTCAGTGCTCTTAACCTCTGAACCATCTGTCCAGCCCCCTTATTTTTTATTCTTAATATTGATTGTGTCTGCATGTGGGCATGCGCACATGCATTCAAGGGTCCCTGGAGGTCAGAGGTGTGGACTCTCTCAGGGCTGCAGTTGCAAGTGTTTGTGAGCTGCCTTTCGTGGGTGCTGGGAATGGAACTCTGCAGGGCAGTACATGCTTTTAATTACTGAGCCGTCTCTCCAGGCCCCATCTATCACTTTTGAAAATGGTTTTAGAAGACATGGCTCATGCCTTTAATCCCAATACTTGGGAGGCAGAGGCAGGCAGATCTCTGTGAGTTTGATCCCAGACTGGCCTATTCATTATCACCTGCTTTCTTCAAATTTTTATTTTATATTTTAATTATTTTTCTTATGTGTATGAGGGGTTTTGCTATGGAATAATCCTCTTGTACACTGTAAAGATTTGCCACTAGAATAGGTTTAATAAAACACTGATTGGCCAGTAGCTAGGCAGGAAGTATAGGCAGGGTGACCAAACTAAAGATGATGGGAAGGAGAAGGGAGGAGTCAAGAGAGTCACCAGCCAGATGCAGAGGGAGCAGAAGATGAACATGCCATGCTGATAAAGGTACCAACACAACGCATAAATAAGGAATATGCGTTAACTTAAGTCTAAGAGTTAGCTAGTAACAAGCCTGACCTATCGGCCAAACATTTATAATTAATATAAGCCTCTGCTCTGCATGATACTTTGGGAAGCAGCTTCCGGTATTTGGAACTGGGCAATCAGGAGAGAAACATCCATCTGTTTACAGCTTTTGCATGTGTGTATGTGAACATCTGTGCAGTGCTCAAGGAGGCCAGAAGAGGGCATTGTATCTCCTGGAACAGGGTTACAGGCTGTTGCAAACTGCCTGTAACCTGAACCTGGATATTCTGAGAAAGGAAAAAGCGCTCTAGAATCAATCACTGAGCAATTGCTCTGGTCTCATTATTTTTATTATTTTAATTTTATGTGGTGTATGTGTTTCCCTGTACCTGTACATGCTGGTGCCCAAGGTGTCCAAAAGAAGGCATGGAATTTCCCCAACACTGGAGTTATGAGCAGTTATAAACTACCATATGGATGCTGGGAATTGAACCCTAGTCCTCCGCAAGAATGGCAAGTGTTTTTGAACACTGAACCATTTTCTAGCTTCATATTATTTGTGGGGGTTTTGTTTGTTTTATTTGGTTTGGGTTGGGTTTTTTATTTCTGTTTTTTGTTTTGTTTCTTTGTTAGTTTGATGTTTTAGACGGGTCTCTCTATGTAGCCTTGGCTATCCTGAACTTGCTACATAGACCAGGCTGGCCTCAAGCTCACAGACCCACACAAGTGCTGAGACTAAAGGCATGCACCACCACACCTGGCATAATCGGATACATTTCTTTCTGACCTTCATAAAATGATATCAAAGTGCATGTTTTCTGTTTGGGCTTGTTTTTTTCTTCCATATTTTGTTCTGTGGTACCTCCGCATTGTTTCCTATCAGAAATTGTAAGTGGACCTTTCTGTCCTGTCAGCCTGCTCCCCAGTAACAATAAAAAGGCTTAATATTAATTATAAATGCTCAGCTAATAGCTCAGGCTTGTTACTAGCTAACTCTTACAACTTAAATAAACTCATTTATATTAATCTACATTTTGCCATGTGGCATTACCTCTCTTTCATCTTGCACCTCCTATTCCCTTCCGTATCTCACTGGGGACTCTTCCGACTCCCCCTTCTTCTTCCCAGTGTCCTTAGTCTGGTTCTCTAGCCTAATCTTATCCTGTCCAGCTACTGGCCTGCCAACTTCTTTATTAAACCAATCACAATGACATGTGTTCACACAGTGTAAAGGAATATTTCACAGAAAACTTGCATTGTTGCACCCTATACCACACTTGATTCAATATCCCTTTTATTGTTGAAAGATTTCTTGTTGTGCCGCTATGTACAGCACTGCCACGGATCATGTGTAAGTATGTAATATATATGTTAATTTAAGGAACAAAGACCTGAAGAGATAAGAAGGAATGGGGTCAAGGTCACAGATGGAAGGGATGGCTTTTGATTTCAGAGTGGGGCAGTTCACTCTGATAGGAGTTTATATGTAGGGAATTTTAGGTTTGTGAGAGAAACCTAGGGGCTGAGAAGATGATCAGTTCACACCAGGGTTGAGGTTCTGTTGGATAAATGAAGTGGAAAGAAAAAGGTAAAGAAAAAAAGAGGTATTTGCCAAAAGTGATTACTAGTTCATGGGTCTGAAGTGAATGGGGGACTCAGAACCAGAGAAGACTGAGTGAGGGGAGAAGTTTAAGTGAATTTGACATCCAGTGGGGCCTCAGGTTTGTTTCTAGGGTTGTTGTGGGCAAAGGGTGGGGAGTTTGTGGCTGTGCTGTTGGAGACTGCACCACCGAAGGGCAGTGCAGAGGCAAAGGAGTTTCTATTCTCCTCATAGAGATGCAACTGACCCAAGCCCCCACCACCCCATGTGGAATCTGGGGGCCCTCCTGAGATCCCTACAAACTCAGTGAGACAGGTTCTCACCATCATCTAGGCCTCAGAACTTGAACTTGGACTCTTCTTCCGGTTTCAATAATAAATCAGTAGATTCAGACACCTCATGTCACCTTGGGGGAGAGATTCCTGGCACCTGGCAAAGCTTTTATTTCCATAACCACCTTCCCTGCTTTTCTCTCCTTTCCATCTCTTCTGTCTCATAGACCATTTTCCTCGGCTTTCTTCAGCTTAGAGCCAGCTGACAGGCCCAGGGTGGGAGTGGGAGGCCTGCACGTGGGCACTCTGCCTCAAGTACCAGCAAGGATACAATGTTCTCCCTGCCCGGAACACTTCTCTCTCTGGCGGGACTGCCATCTATGAATGCAATTAAATTGTTCTCTCCACTATCTCAGTAGAATTTGATTCAATGGGAATGGTTGAGGGTTTTTTTTTTTCTTTGAAGGTCTCACTCTGTAGACCAGGTTGGCCTGGAACTCACAGAGGTCTGCCTGCCTCTGCCTCCTGAGTGCTGGAGACAGCCATTGTTGGATCACAGCCTATATGTCATTTATAAATCCTATATAAAGCCTATATAAATCCCATATATATTTTTTCATTTTATCAGTTCTGATCCTCTACAGAACCTCAACATGCACTACTAAACGGAGTCCTTCTGTATCTTTGAGAATCCTCTCAGCTGCCCTTTTCCCCATTTCAGTTTGTGCTTTCTAGAATGTTATGTGTAAGCTGGAGAAATGCCTCAATAGTTAGGAGCTCTTGCTGCTCCTGCAAAGGACTACCGTTAAGTTCCCAGCACCTAATCTGATTGCTCACACACATCTGTAACTCCAGCTCCAGGGATCTGTTGTGGTTTGAATGAGGGTCATATATTTGAATGCTTGGTCTCCACTTGGGTGAACCCATTAGGGAAGGATTTGGGGATATGTTTTGTTGGATAACATGTCACCAGGGGATGGATTTTGAGGTTTCAAAAGGCCCACACCGTTCTCAGTTAATTTTGCCTGTTTCATGTGTGTGGACCAAGATGTAAACACTCAGCTGCCTGCCTGTCTGCTGCCTTACTCCCCCATGTACCCCACCATGATGATGTTAGTTAGTTAGCTCTAACTAACCTTTTGAAACTTTAGGCCCCAAATAAATTCTTTCATAAGTTGTGTTGGCCATGGTGTCTTTTAAAGATTTATTTATTATGTATACAGTGTTTTGACTGTGTGTATGCCTACATGTCAGAAAAGGGCGCCAGATCTCATTATAGATGGTTGTGAGCCACCATGTGGTTGCTGGGAATTGAACTCAGGACCTCTGGAAGAGCAGCCAGTGCTCCTAACCTCTGAGTCATCTCTCCAGCCCTGGTCATGGTGTCTTATAACAGCAATGGAAAAGTAACTAAGACAGGATCTGAAGCCTTCTTTTGGCTTCCTGTCCCCCGACCCATCACACAATAAATTTTAAGAAATTTCTTTTTTTAATTTAGAATATTATGTAAATGGAATTGTAGAGTAAGAACATATTTGGCATGTGGCTTCTTTCATTCAGCATGGTTACTTTAAGATTCACCAATGTTGTACATATCAATAGTTCTTTGATTGCTGAGGATGATGTTTTACAGATATGCCACAATTTTTGTCCTCAGGAATGCTAGGCAAGTGTTCTACCATTGAGCCACATCCCCAACCACTGGTTCATCCTTTTGTTTTACTTTTTTAAAGTTTTTGTTTGTTTGTTTGTTTGTTGTTTTTTATTTTTATTTTTTTCTTAGGCAGGGTTTCTCTGTGTAACCCTGGCTGTCCTGGAAATCACTTTGTAGACCAGGCTGACCTCAAACTCACAGAGATTCACCTGCCTCTGCCTCCTGAGTACTGGGATTAAAGGCGTGCACCACCACCTGGCTAGATTTTATTTCTAATTATTGGTGTGTGTGTGTGTGTGTGTGTGTGTGTGTGTGTGTGTGTGTGTACAAAGAGAAAAACCTGTGAGTGTAGTGCCAGTGGAGACCAGAAGAAGGCACCAGATCCCCCGGAGCTAGAACACAGCTATCTGCTAGGCTGGCTGGCCAGTACACTCCAACAGCCCATGTGTCTCTGCCTCCTTGGTACTGGGATTACAGATGTTTGCAGCTGTGGCTGGACTTTTCTTTGGGCTGGCAGTTCATAAATAACAACACAGAGACTTCGTATTAATTATGAACACTTGGCCTTCGTTTAGGCTTTTTCCTAACTAGCTCTTATAACTTAAATTAATCTTTTATTAATCTACATTCTACCACATGACTTGGTTACCTTTCCTCTGCGCCATATGTCCAACTTCTTCAGTGTCTCACTAGCACCTCCTGCTGGGTCAGATTCTAACCCTGAGTTTCTCTTTGCCTGGAAGTCCTGCCTATTCTCTCCTGCTTAGCTATTGGCCATTTAGTTCCTTATTTATCCAGTCACAGCAACACCTCATCACACAGTGTAAATGAATATCCCACACCATGCAGCGCCCTTCTTTTTTTTTTTTGGCATGGGTGCTGGAGATCCAAACTCAGATCCTCATTCTTGTGCAGCAAGTACTGAGCCATCTCCCCAACTCCATCAATGTTTTTGAAGAAAATAAAATAAAGTAGTATATACAGTTAGACAGAAAAAAAGAAAAGAACATAAGATTAAAAGGTAAGCAATTTCTTATCAGCCAGTCTTTCTTTCTAGTTGTGATCATTGTTAATAAATTGTGTTCAGGGGAAATTTGTGTGTGTGTGTGTGTGTGTGTTATAAGTAATGCCGAAACAAGGATCTTCGTTGTACATCAATCTGTGTGGGGAGCAGATGAAGTCCTGAGTCAACGTGTATTGTTGACAGGGGCACAGTGCCTCACGCCTTTACACCCGTGGAAACCTCAAGGCTTTCCTAGCTAAGGCTCAAAGAACTAGCAACGCATTCTCTGCTTAAAGCATTGAGGAACAATTGACCTTTTGCTGGTGTACAGAAAGTATCTGAACAATTTCCTTTTCCTGACATTTATAGCCGGACACTGCTCCTCTACAGAGACCTCTCACAGAGACAACCAAACCTCCTCCTCCTCACATCTGCACAGTAAATGCAAATGTGCTGTTTCCAGGTTGTGTAATAGGTGCCTTCCATCAGAGGGAGCAGAGCCCACCTGACCCCAGCCCTTCTGCATGAGTGTCTGTTGTTTCTTCAGTGTCTGAATTCTTCACTTCCGTGTGGATCCAATCAGGCTTCCAGGACTAAGCCCCGTAGGAGGTGCCATTTTTGCACACCTCTGAGTATTTCTCCAAAGTGAATTCCTAAGTTGATTTATCTGTGTGGTGGACATGATATGTAATAAGTGTTTTGAAATTCCCAGTAGTGGGTTCCTCCACTGATGCAATAAGTCAGATCAGGTCGAAAAATAAGACCGGGTTTAATCTGAGCAAAGCAACTCCTGGGTGATTCTCTGGAGAAGAAAGCAGGAGAGAAATCATGTGGCAGGGCCAGGGGCCGCCGACCCTTGGTGGGATTTCTATGGGGCAGGGTCTGGAATGGGAGGTGTGGGGCTGGATTCCTAGCCAAACATCTGGGCTGGGTTTGGAACGAGGAAGTGAGACCAGAGCAGAGATTCCCAACAATATGAAACTAATTTAAAATTTTAATTCACGTTTGCTTTTAATTAATATTTATTTTATTAATGTTTGAAATTTCCACTTAATTAATCAATGTAATCAATATTTAATTTAATAACATGCATGTACTTATGTGTAACAATGCTGCCCTTGAAGACACTCCGTAGACCAGGTTGACCTTGAACTCACAGCAATTCACTTGGCCCTATCTGGGATTAAAGATATCTGTACTGGAATTAAAATGTGTACCAACATGCTAACAGGAGCTAAATTTTAAACATTTTAGAGAAACAGTTTAGAACTGTAACCCACTGTCTGGATGTTTACAGTCCTGTCAATCTTGCAGCTACTCCTGCTGAATAACTGATGAAGAGTCAAGTGTGAAGCCTAAACCTGCTGCAGCTGGCTCCCATCACCCCAGGAGATGCATCTGCTTCCTCAGTTCCTGAGGCCTGCCATTCCAGCTACAATGAAACCACTGGGAGTATTTTGATAACCACCTTTTTTTTTTTTTTTTTTTTTGGTTTTTCATGACAGGGTTTCTCTGTAGCTTTGGAGCCTGTCCTGGAAGTTGCTCTGTGGACCAGGCTGGCCTCAAACTCAGAGATCCACCTGTCTCTGCCTCCCAAGTGCTGGGATTAGAGGTGGCATATGCCACCACTGCCCAACTTGATAACAACTTTTAGTGGCCACTTATTTTTCACTTAAAGGAAGTGCTCCAGCAAGGTGGAGGGCAATGTGAGCTCAGCCGTTGTCTGAGGATGTGGCCTGAACCAGGCAGGAAGCCAGAGCCTGTAGCGTTCTTTGGAAGAAAGATAGGAATTTTGTCCTGGGTGGCAGATGTGGTGCTGTGATGCTTTGCATTTTATTATTAATTAGTTAATTAACTTTATTTTTACCTTTGTGTAGCACAGGGAAAGCAGATACTCAGGACATGCCAGTTTCTTAGAAGGAAGCCTTGACTTCCTTTGCAACCCAAATCACGGATCCTGGATCTTCTTATTCTCAAATCTGGTTTGAGATTAAACAGATCTCAAATCTCTTTACCAGAACATTCCCCCAAATGCTTGTCATGGCTGCCCCACCCTCTCCTCCTCTTTCATGTTTCTTTCTACTCTGTGGGAAATTCCTTCATCATCCTCTTCCTGCCAAGTGCTCTGCAAAGATTACAGACAGGAAATGGTAAGTGGGGAGTGACCATTTGAGCTGTGGTGAGCTAGCGGCCATGAGAAGAAGAGCTCAGGCAGAACCCTGGACAGTGTGAGCGTTTCTCTCTAACTCCCTCTTGCTCAGAGGCCCGTTAGCTTAGAGAGCACTGAGAGTTTGCCTGAGCAGATTTTTGTCTCCAGTAATGAACTGCATGGCACACAAGTCTGGACTTGTGCATATGATTTTAACATACTGAAAACTGTAATTATTGGTACCCCTGACATATTTTATAGTTTTATGTTCTCCCAAGGAATAAGAAATCTCTTCCCCACAATGTGCCAGATTACTGTAACGAAACAACAGCCCTATAAAATATAAAGTATTGTTTATTTTTCAATGGTGATAACACCATGTCACTAGGTTTCTGCCAACTCGCACAGGATTTATCTTTTTTTCTTTTCTAAGCTTTCTCTGAATTGGAGACCTTGAGAACTGAGGTCCACACCAGCATTGGATACTGAACTTACATTTAAAGAGTGGGAGACTGGGGGCCGGAAAGATGGTTCAGCAGTTAAGAGCACTTGCATACAAACATATATATATATATATATATATATATATATACATACATACATACATACATACATACATGTTAAAAACAAAAATATGGGGGCTGGAGAGATGGCCCAGTGGTTAAGAGCACTGACTGCTCTTCCAGAGGACCCGGGTTCAATTCCCAGCACCCACATGGCAGCTCACAACTGTCTGAAGATCCAGTTCTGGGGGATCTGACACCTTCACACCAATGCACATAAAATAAAGTTAAATAAACCATAAAAATATTTTAAAAAAAAAAAACAAAAAAAAAACAAAAATATGAGCCGGGTGGTGGTGGCACTTCTTTAATCCCAGCACTCGGGAGGCAGAGGCAGGCGGATCTCTGCGAGTTCGAGGCCAGCCTGATCTACAAGACCTAGTTCCAGGGCAGGCTTCAAAGCCACAGAGAAACCCTGTCAACAAAACAAAACAAACAGATTCTGAACAGAAAGAATAGGCGGAAGGAAATGATGTAATAAAAGGATTTGAGCTGGGGCTGCAGCTCAGTTGATCCATTGCTTGCTTAACAGTCAGCAAGCCTTGAATGTGATCCCCATTGCTGATTAACCCCAAGTGCTATGCACATCTGTAATCTCAGCACTGGGGAGGTAGAGACAGGAGGAAGAGAGATCCAAAGTCATCCTTGGTTACAGAAAGGTGGAGGCCATCTTGTAATACTTGAGACCCGTGTCAAATAAAATAAATGGTAAAACGCATCTGATAAAGTCAGAACTCTTCTCATGATTATGGTGTAGGATATGTAGTATTATAGTAGAAACTATACCAAAACTGAAGAAAACATTCCCTCATATTGAATAACTTCTCCTTGCTATAATCAGTAAGTTCTCTTTTTTTCAGAAGTTTATTTTATTTATTTTAGGATTGATTTATTAATTATGTATACAGTGTTCTGCCTGCATGTATGCCTGCAGGCCAGAAGAGGGCACCAGATCTCATTATAGGTGGTTGTGAGCCACCGTGTGGAACTCAGGACTTCTGGAAGAGCTATCAACGCTCTTAACCTCAGAGTTATCTCTCCAGTTCTCCAACCCCCAGGAGCATTTGTTTGTTTGTTTGTTTGTTCATTCTTTTGGTTGGTTGTTTTTAAAGATTTATTCATCTGTTATATATAGTGTTCTGCCAGCATGTTTGCCTGCATGCCAGAGAGGGCACCAGATCTCAATATAGATAGGTGTGAGCCACCAGGTGGTTGCTGGGAATTGAATTCAGGGCCTCTGAAGCAGTCAGTGTTCTTAACCGCTGAGTCATCTCATCTCTCTAGACCTCTTTTTTTTTTTTAGATTTATTTATTTATTATATATGAATGTTTTATCTGATTATATTTATATATGCAAGTGTACACCCTTTGTGTGCCTGGTGCCTGTGGAGGCCTAAAGAGGTTATTGATCCCTTGGAACTGGAGTTACAGACAGTTGTGAAATGAGTGCTGGGAAAAGAGCTGGGCACTCTGCGAAAGCAGCCAGCGGGGCTGGAGAGACGGCTCAGCACTGTTGAGCACTTGCTGCTCTTCCAGAGGGCGTGAGTTTGGTTCCCCGTGCATGTCAGGTGCCTCACAACTGCCTGTAACTTCAGCTCCCGGAGACCTGATGCCTCCCGCTTCCAAGGACTCCTGCATGCGCGTGCACATGCACACACATGCACATACGCATAATTAGAAATCATAAAAATGCTGGGTGGTGGTGGCCCATGCCTTTAATTCCAGCACTCGGGAAGCAGAGGCAGGCTGTGAGTTCGAGACCAACCTGATGTACAAGAGCTAGTTCCAGGACAGGCTCCAAAGCTACAGAGAAACCCTGTCTTGAAAAACAAAACAAAACAAAGCAAAAAAAAAAGAAGAAGAAGAAGAAGAAGAAGAAAGAAAAAAGAAATAATAAAAATAAAGCTTAAGAAGGGGGAGGGGCAGCAAGTGTAATAACTGCTGCCCATCTCTACAGGTCCCAGGCAGAAATTTCTTATTTTGAATTTCCCCAAAATATTCTTTTCTAAGAAGAGAATAAATATTGTAATTTGGGGGGTGGTTATCTGTTTTTATTTGGTTTAGTTTTTGATACAGGGTTTCTCTGTGTAGCCCTGGCTGTTCTGGAACTCACCCTATAGCCCAGGCTGGCCTCGAACTCATAGAGACCCACCTGCCTCTGCTTTCTAGTGCTGGGATTAAAGACATGTGGCATTAGTTGGGCAGAGGTGGTGGCACATGCCTTTAATCCCAGCACTCAGGAGGCAGAGGCAGAGGCAGACAGATCTCTAGAGAAACCCTATCTTGAAAAAACTAAATAAATAAATAAATAAAATAAGGACGTGTGGCACCATGTACATGTACGGGTTTTTTGTTTTTTGTTTTTTGTTTTTGAGGCAGGGGTCTCACTATGTAACTGGGTGGTCTGGAACTATTTATGTAGACCAGGGTGACTTAAAATTAACAGAGTTCTGCCTGCCTCTGCCTCCAGAGTGCTGGGATTAAAGGCACGTGCCACCATGCCTGGTTTTAAATACTGCAATTTTTAATAGAGCAAGTAGGAGCTGGTCTCTAATACAAAACTTGTAGTGTGCTGGAGAAATGGCTTCGCTGTTGAGAGGATGGCTGCTCTTGCAGAGACCCGGATTTGCTCCCAGCTCTGCATGTTGACTCGCACTCCTCTGTTGACTACAGTTCCACGAGGATCTGACACCCTTGCTGGCCTCTGTAGGCATCAGGTATGCAAATGGCACATGGACATACATGTAGTCAGAAGATCCATACTCATAAAATAAAAACGGCCAGGTGGTGGTGGCACAGGCCTTTAATCCTAGCACTTACACTTAGGAGGAAGAGGCAGCTGGGTCTTCAAGTTTGAGGCCAGCTTGATCTACAGAATGAGTTCCAGGACAGCCAGAGCTATACAGAGGAACCCTGTTTCAAAAGACAAAAATAGTAAAAGAATAAAAAATAAAATAAAATAAAACAACTCATAAATAGGTAGTATCCTAAAATCTAATGGTGCTGTGCTATCCAACTGGTAATAACTATGTGATTATGGCAGAGGATGGCTAAGCTCAAGATTCCATCGTATGAACAGAAAATCGTTGAGCAGTATAGCAAGGATATTTGATACCACTTTTCTATACTTTATGCTTATATAAATATACTAATTATATCAGAGTTTTGTGTTTTCGGGGAGTTTTTGTTTACTTGTTAGGTTTTGTGTTTTGATTGGTTGGTTCATTTGGTTTTTTGAGATGGGGTTTCTTGAACCCAGGCTGCCCTCCAATTCACTATGCAGCTGATTCTTACCTTGAAACCTAATCCTCCTACCACTCTCTCCTGACAGTTACGTCGTTTTAAAAGCACAAAGTTCTCAGAGAATATAATGTTTTATTTTACTTTAAACAAAAAAGCTTAACAAAGAAACAGAGCCAGATGATGGTGGTAGCACACTTTTATTTTCTTTTTTTAAAGATTTATTTATTTATTATATATACAGAATTCTGCCTGCATGCCAGAAGATTATAGATGGTTGTGAGACAACATGTGGTTGCTGGGAATTGAACTCAGGACCTTTGGAAGAACAGGAAGTGCTCTTAACCTCTGAACCATCTCTCCAACTCTGGTGGCACACTTTTAATCCCAGCATTTAGGAGGCAGAGGCAGACAGATATCTATGAGTTTGAAGCCGGCCTGGTCTACAAAGCAAGTTCCAGGACAGTCAGAGCTGTTACACAGAGAAACCCTGTTTCAAAAAACAAGCAAAAAGCCACAGCATCCTGCCATGTAGTGCTGACTGTCCTGGGACTCTCTATGTAGAGCAGGCTGGCCTCTTTGCCTCTAGAGTTCTGGGGTCAAAAGCATATGTCACCATGCTCAGCTTTTTTATTGTGCTTGTCACATAGAAAGTGTTTCTTCCAGCCAGGCGATGGTGGTGCATATCTTTAATCCCAGCACTTGGGAGGCAGAGGCAGGCGGATCTCTGTGAGTTTGAGGCCAGCCTGGTTTACAGAGTTAGTTCCAGGACAGCTAGGGCTACACAGAGAAACCCTGTCTCTAAAAAAAAAAAAATCCTTCCATTAAATCATTTGTATTGTCAGAAGTCTTTGCAAATGCCTTTAATCCCAGCTCTGGGGAGGCAAAGACAGGTGGATCTCTGAATTTGAGGTCTACATAGCAAGTTCAAAGCCAGCCTGGTCTATAGCACCCTGATAACCCTCTCAGCTCACTTTACCGTTGCTCCTGAGGAAAACCACCATCCCAACTACTGTCACTTTAAATGGAGTTTGCTAGTTTCCAAACTTTATATAAAATAAAAAGTAGTATTACATTATTGTGTCTAGTTTTCATTTATGCTTTTTTTTTTTTTAATTTGGGAGCCAAGAGAACTTTCTGCTCTTGCAGAAGACCTGGGTGTTTTCTGTCACCCACATTGGTAGCTCACAATGCCCTGTAACTCCAGCTCCAGAGAGACCTGGCATCTCTGGCCTCTGTGGGGACCTGCACTTGCATGCCTATACTCACATGTAGACAACCACACATAAACATAATTTAAAAAATAGTGAAAAATACGCTGGGCAGTAGTGGCACATGCCTTTAATCCTAGCATTCGGGAGAGGCAGACAGATTTCTGAGTTTGAGGCCAGCCTGGTATACAGAGTGAGTTCTAGAATAGCCAGGATACACATTGAATCCTCCCCGCAAAAAGGGTAAAAAAAAATAAATATATACATATAACATTTATTTTAAGTTGAGGAGGCTGATGAGTTGATTCAGCAGATTAATGTGCTTGCTATCAGACTGACAAGCCAAGTTCAATCCCTAGAAACTACATGGTGGAAGGAAAGAACAGATTCCTGAAAGTTGTTTACTGACATTTGTAAGTATTCCATGGCACATGTACAACCAAACACATACATACAGTCCTACACACACACACACACACACACATAAATAAATGTAAATTTTTGGTTAATTTAGTTTAGTGTGTATGTGTATGTGATGTATGAACACATGCATGTGCAGGTACACAAGCCTGTGTATGTACAAGGACACCATAGGAAACACTGAGTACCCGGCTCTATCACTCTCCACTTTACTCCCCTGAGCCAACATCTATCACTGGGCCTGGAGCTGGGCTGGTAGCTACCCACCTCCAGTGATCTGCCTGTCTCTTCTCCCTAAATAGCACTGGGGCCACACCTGCTCCATATGTGGGTTCTGGGAATGCCCTGTGCTTGAGCAGCAAGTGCTCCTACCCAGTGAATCATCTCCCCCAGTCCACTGTCCATCTTTTTTCTTCCCGATGAGAAATTTGTGATTTACCTCTATTTTTGCAGGCGTTCCAGTCAATTTTCACAATGCTCCATAGCATGGGATGAATGGTGGATGAATGTGATATTTACGTGCTTGCTGCTGGTGGACATTTGGGCGGTCTCTCTAAAACTGTTACAAACGGTGTTGTTCTCAATATGTTTGAGCATGTTTGTCCTAACATAAATATGGGTTTCTGCCAGTGAACAACGCATCAAATAGAATAGCTGTGTGGCAGGGGACATGTGCAATTTTTTTCTTACCAGATACTGTCAGGCAGAATTCCAAATGAGTCACACAAGTTGATTTATCTACGCAAGGTGTTTGTCTTCTCGTGTTTCTATTGTTGTAATAAAACAACACAACCAAAATTCAACTTGGGAAGGACAGGTTTATTTTGCTTACACTTCCACAGCACAGTCTATCATGGGGATAGTCAAGGCAAGAACGTGGAGGCAGAAACCATGGAGGAATGCTGCTACTTACTTGCTCCTGCAGCTTCCTCAGCCTGTTTTCTTATACCATCCAGGGCCACCCACCCAGACTTGCCACCGCTCACATCAATCATCAATCAAGAAAATGCACCACAGGCTTGTCAAAGCCAATCTGGTAGGGGTATTTTCTCTAATGAAGTTCCTTCCAAAATGATGCTAGCCTGTGTCAAGTTAACACATCAACCAGCCAGCACAGTGTAACACATCCTTATCAATAGTTTTTATTTGTTTGTTCTGTTTTACTTTGCTTTTCTTATAATGCTGGAACTCAAACCAGAGCTTTGCAAATGCCTGACAAGCGTTCTATCACTGAACCACACACATGCTCAGCCTAGAAGTGAACTTAGATCGATGAATCTTTTGTAGTGAAATTATGAATAATGGGAGGGGAAGAGAAGAAAAGAAAAAAATGAAAATAGGCCCTTTTGCCCAAGATCCTTGGCTTTCATTTCTTTCTTTCTTCCTCTTCTTCTTTTTTTTTTTTTTTTTTTTTTTTTGGCTTTCATTTCTAAAGTGAATTAATTCTTTGTTTTTGTTTTTCTCTGTGTATCCCTGGCTGTCCTGGAACTCTTTCTGTAGACCAGACTGACCTCAGACTCAGAGATCTGTCTGCCTCCTGAGTGCTGGAATTAAAGGCGTGTGTTACCACTGCTCGGCTTTTTTTTTTTTTAAATCTTTTTTCTTTTTTAAATTAATTTTTACCGGTTGAAACTTCAGTACAAAAAAAAGCATTCTTACCCAATATTTATTTCATCATATGGCTGTGCTACAGATGATGTAATCGTTTCTCTTCTGCTGTATATTTAGGCAGTTTCAGATTTTAGCCATTTAATTTATTTGTGGGTCATTCTTTTGCATGGTTTCATAATTCTCCCACAAAAGATTCATCAAAATGGGATTACCAAGTCAAATTGTGCAAATGTTTTTTTAAACCAAATTGTTTCCCAGAAAGCCTCTGTAAATGATTCTTCTCCCAACAGATAATGTTTACTTGAAGAAACCCTACCCACAACACTATTTATGTAGCTCGTATGTGTTAGATATTGTTCCTTCACAGCTTCACTGAGACACTCATCTGCTGTAGAAGCTAGCGAAATCCTCATGTTAGAGGGGAATTAGCCGAGGGCCAGGGATGTTCAGTATCACTGTGAACTGAAAGCACTCCCAGGTACCACTCTCTCGGGTTCACATTCTTTGTAAATTTTATCAGACAGCATTACATAAGGCTGTTTTCATGCCAATGTTGAACAGACTTAGAACATATCACTGCTTTCCTTCCTCTGGTTTTGGCACTGGCCCTCAGGCATAGAGGTCTGAACTCAAGTGTTCCTTAGGTCACCACACATGTTTACCAGTGGTTGTCCTCGTATTTCTTGAATCCTCACATTTCTGGTTTTCTGGTTTGTTTGTTTGTTTTTAAATTTACTCTCATATAGTCCTGACTGGCCTGGAACTCACGGAGATTCTCCTGCCTCTGCTTCCCAAGTGCTGGGAGTAAAGGCATACAACAGCATGTCCAGCCACATCTGTGATTTAATAACACTGTGTACATAGAGGATGAACCAGAAAAATTGCCAATATTCCAATTTTTTTGTCCTACAAAACAGCAACTTCTTATTATTTACGCTAACACCTAATGTTACAATGCTTATCCAATTGCTGCAAGTGGAGAGATGTGCTTAAGAGCTCTGGGTGCCCACCAGAGGACCCAGTTCTCAGCAATTCACATGGTATCTCACAACCATATATAGTGAGATTGGATGCCTTCTTCTGGTGTACAGGGATACATGCAGATACAGCACTCGTATACATAAAATAGATAAATAAATCTTTAAAAATAAGAACAAAAAAACAAGGTGGACAACTCTTGAGGGTTTCGACAGGTATCGACACCTCCACATTCACACATGTGCATCTCGTCCCCACCCACTTAATACACATACACGAATGCACACACATCTATATAGACAAAGAAAAATAATATAAGTAAATAAAGTAGGATGTAGTGGTGCTTGGGAGCATGAAGACAGTTGGGTCCCTGGGGCTTATTGGCTTGCTTGGCCAATTAAGACCCTGTCTCAAAATCCATGATGAAAGTGTTTTAGGAGTATGGCTGAAGTTGTCTTCTGGCCTCCACACTCATACTGGCACACGTATATGCACATACTCACAAAGTTGATTTCTAGTAAAAAAAAAATGTTATAGATAGGGTGTCCCTTTGTAAACTAGGCTACCCTGGAACTTGACACGTAGACTGGAAATGACTGGCCTCAAACTCACAGAAATTTTGCTTCTTCCTCTCAGATGCTGGGATTAAAGCCATGTGTTGCTAAACCAAGCAGTACACTTTTATCATTTATGATTTTACTTTGATACTAAACTAAGAGTAATATATGTTTTATATGAAGGATATAATGGTTTCTATGTACATATGCACACATTTATATTAAGGCTTGCATGTTGAAAAATGAGGAGGAGGGAGGAAATAGGGAAATGTTGGTCATAGGATATAAAGTAACACATATGAAGAAGGAACAAGTCTGGACTGTTTGTTTGCTCTTTGATATAGACTCTGACTATATAACCCATGCTGGCTTTGAATTTGTGGGTTCCTCCTTCTTTAGCCTCTTGGGTGTTGAGATTGCAGATGATTACTACTGTATCCAGCTAGGTCTAGATCTCTAGTAGCCAATATGAGGACTAAAATGATAAAATTGTATTGTATGTGGAGTTTTTGCTAGATTAGTAGATTTCAGCTGTCATTGTTACACTCACAAAGTTAACCGTGAAATGGTAATTACATTAATTTGCTCAATTATAATAACCATTTGCTATCTATATGTACCTCATAATATGTTGTAACTTTTAAATAAAATGTTTATTTTAAAAATAAAGAGAAAAATAGAAAAACTGAATTAACTGATACCCTCAAATTCCATTAGCATAGACAATCTTCTTACATCTTCTATTTGTGTCTTCATTCTCCACTAGTGAGACACTGGCAGCCATACTTGGGGTGGTTCATACAGTCAACTTAACAGGGTCTAGAACTGTCTAGGAGATAGACCTCTGGATGTGTCTGTGAGGGAGTCTCTAGCTCAGGTTCGTTCAAGTGAGAACATCCACATTAGATGTGAGTGACACTATTCCATGGGCTGTGGTCCACGATTAAATGAGAAGGAGAAAGGGCTGAAAACTATTTCCATCTCTCTGCGCTTCCAGACTGTGGATGCTGTGACCAGGGGCCTCAAGCCCCTCCTGCCACAACGTTTCTCTGCCCTGATGGACATGAGCCAAAATAACTCTGTCTTTAAGTGGTGGCTCCTGCCAGGATTTGCTTACAGCTAAGAGGAGAGTAACTGACTAACCCAATTATCTTGAACATTTCTAGTCATTTGATCAACCATGCTGTAGATAAACAACTTTCCATCTAAACTGCCGGGCCTTCTCTACCTGGATGTCTTGCTGTCTGGACTTTGAGCTCTTTGGCTATTAGAAACTCCCACTTAGGGCTTCCTCCCTGCCTGGAAGTAAGTCTCTCCCTTTAGCTTTCTACAGCTTCCTTACCTTCCTACACCTAACACCTGCTCTGGACTACACAGCGTAGACGATTCTTCTTCTTCTTTTTTTTGGTTTTTCGAGACAGGGTTTCTCTGCAGCTTTGGAGCCAGTCCTGGAGCTAGCTCTTGTAGACCAGGCTGGTCTCGAACTCACAGAGATCTGCCTGCCTCTGCCTCCCGAGTGCTGGGATTGAAGGCGTGCGCCACCACTGCCCAGCCAGTAGACGATTCTTAATTGTTCTCTCTTACCGAGTGTCTTTAAGGCTGAGTAGTTTAAAAAGAGGACATTTGAATGTGCATTTTTAGAGATTTATGCACTTTTATGTGTATGTACATATTACCTGCATGTACATATATGCACCATGTGTGTGCCTGATGCCCTTGGAGGTCAGCAGAGAATGTCAGCTCTCCTGGAACTGGAATGTTGGGTAGTTGTGAACCGCCATGCAGGTGCTGGAAATGAACCTGGACTTTCAGCAAGAGCAACAAGACCTCTTAACCACTGAGCCATGGCTCCAGCCCCTGACACTGCATTTTCTCTGACTATTCAATCTCTTTTTTTGATAAAAAGGTCTTTGCTGAGTCTACGAGCACAAGTTCTGTGCTGCTCAGGTTCATTGTGAATACATATGAACTATTGAACCAGTTTATCAATTCGCATCTTATTCTCTAACAAGTGTCATAGAAAGATAGGATGAAATAATTAAGACTTGTTTATTTTGGTGCTGGCAACTTAAATGTGAAGTTTGTAGACTAAACCTAGGGTCTATTTTGGGGGTGTGTGTGTGGGGTAGACAGTGTCTCAGGTGGCCTAGGTTAGGTCTAGAACTTGCTAGGCAGTTGAGGATTGCCTTCTGATCCTCCTGCTTCCATTCAGTGAGTGCATGCCCCACCATACCTATTTATGTAATGCTAAATTTATTTATTTATTTTAAAGATTATTTATTTATTATACATTTAATGTTCTGTTGGCATGTATGCCAACATGCCAGAAAAGGCCTTCAGATCTCATTATAGATGGTTGTGAGCCACCATGTGGTTGCTCAGGACCTCTGGAAGAGCAGCCAGTGCTCTTAACCTCTGAGCCATCTCTCCAGTTCCTGAACTTAATGTTAAAGATTTATCTTATTTATCATCACCATTGTCATCATTATTTTGGTTTTTTGAGGCAGGGTTTTTCTGTGTAGCCCTGAATGTCCTGGAACTCACTTTGTAGATGAGGCTGGCCTCAAACTTAGAGATCTGCTTGCCTCTGCCTTCTGAGTGCTGGGGTTAAAGACATGTGCCATCACGACTGATCCAATTTTGTCTTATTATTATTATTATTTCATTTTTCAAGACAGGGTTTCTCTGTGTAGCTTTGGAGCCTGTCCTGGAACTCGCTCCATAGACCAGGCTGGCCTCAAACTCACAGAAATCTGCCTGCCTCGGCCTCCCGAGTTCTGGTATTAAAGGTATGTACCACTAGCACCCGGCTCTGATTTTATTTTTAATGACGTTTGTATGTGTGTGTGTGTGTGGGTAAATGCACATGACTGCAAGTACCCTCAGAGGCCAGAAGCATTGGATCCCCTAGAGTGAGCGTTAGGTGGTAGTGAGCTGCCCACACATGCAGCTCAGGTCCTGCAAGAGTAGCAAGCATTCTCTACTTCTGCACTATCTGTCCAGGCTACTCGGAGGAGATTTTTAAGACTTGGAAAACAACTAAATAAGGATGTGAGATTGGTGACAGATAGGACAACTGACCCATTAATATACTTCAATCTGCTCTCAAAATAGGCTGTACTAATTTACTACCTCATCAGCACCGAGTTCTCAGCTCTCTATAAGCATTTTAGTAGCACAAAAAAAAAATCACACCAGTTTGGTTTAAGGAGTCTTTTGAAAGTTTTATTTTGAGACACAGGATCACAACGTATCCCTGGTTGGCCTTGAACTTGCTATGTAAAGCAAACTGACCTGGAGCCCACAGACATCAGCCTGCCTTTGCCTCTTGTGCTGGGATTAAGTTTATACCCCTGGCTCTTGACAAGTTTAGTTTTCTCTTACTCTATTCAGCCTGGCCTCAGGACACGTAAAGGGGTCCTTTTCTTATTCATTTTGTACTTTCATCTGGGCCAACGTGACCCAGCCTAAGGGAGAAGAGGTATAGAGATAAAGAGGCCGAGCAGCACCAGGCAGAGGCACGAGGAACTGCGTGCAAGAACCTCCTTCGCCATTCCACTGGGCGCCTCTGGTCAGCAGAGGGCGCCCTGAAGCCTTTCTCTCACCCCGCCCCCAGACCAGCGCGCCGCGCCCCCGTGACGTATTTCCGCGTCATCTGCCGCTGAACTTAGTTCCCATTGGCTCTCGGCGAAGCGACGGGGGCGGAGTCAGGCGGGCGTGAGGGACTGCAGCCCCGTGGGGGCGGGGCTTGCCTCGTTCCCCGCCCCTCCCCCGCCCTCCAGTCCCCCATTGGGACGTCTGTGCGCCGCGGCTCGGAGTGCGGTGGCGGCTGTGGCCGTACTTTTCCTGGGGCTGCATCTCTAGCCAAGCTGTGGGGAGTGCGTAGCGGGGCCGCCGGAGCCCAAGGAACGAGTGCGCTGAGGCGAGAGAGTCCCGGGCCGCCGAGCGCGCGCAGCTGGTCCCCCGCGTGGGTTGGGCGGAGGGTCCCAGGAGCGTGCGGCTGACAGAGCCACCCCGACTCCGGGCAGAACCCAGAGAGGAAACGAGAAGCGGCCGCGCGCTCCCCGCCGAGTTGCAGGCTGCTTCCTCGCTGCAAGATGCCCAAGAAGAAGCCGACGCCCATTCAGCTGAACCCGACCCCCGATGGCTCGGCAGTTAACGGGACCAGCTCGGCCGAGTGAGTACCGGGAGTGGCCGGGAGGCCGCCACCACCAGGCTCGGCTCCGTCACGTACGGCCCCGGCTGGCGGGGGGCGAGGAACTCCGACCGCCGGGCTATCGGTGACTAAGCACTGATTGTGCGCTTGACTCACACCGGCTGTGCACCCTGCGGGTCGCGATCCCCCTCTTTCCCAACCCCGTGTATCGCCCCTGGCCACCGGTATCAATTTTCGCCCAAGAAAAACGAAACCTAATGTGTCTCCCCAGCTATTGCCTAAAGGGCATCCTCTGGGATTCTGGCCTGGAACGGGACGCAGAGCAAATTCAGGTCGTTTCTGCGCCTTTGATGCCTCCCCAGGGTCTGAGTGTGGACTTGGGATGGGGGAGCCCCATTACTCTTGGTGCCTGACACCTGTGGGGCCTTGTGGCCGGTTGATCGCCTGGCCAGCGGGGGCGTGTGTGCACAGACTTCCTCGTGGCTGTTACCTGGTTCACTTTGAGGATTCTCTGTCCATGGCCTCCTTGGGTACTGCCTCGTTGGAGGGAAGAGTCTCTCTTCATCTGACCGTTCATGCGACAGCCCATCCCCTTACCAGTTTTTCTGGCTTTGCTTAGTTAACTGCGAGCCGGAAATTGACCTGAGACTAAGAACGATGGCCGTGGAAGCCAAACTAGAGGTGCTCGGTATCTGCAGAGGGCCGGTTTTGCGTACAGACAATTTATTTCATAAGGGTATTTGGGGTGGGGGGTTTGAGCCCACCTGTTGGGTTCCATCTGTGGGAGAGACACTCAGACTAGATGGAGAAATAATTAGAAATGATTAAATTCTTCATCTTTACCTGACTACGGGAGTCTTTGAGGTATCTGACAAAATGAAAGTAGCTTTCGGGCATTCTGCCCTTTGGAGATTATTGTAACTCTCCCCTTTCCCTAGATTTTAATAACTCCGGACCTGTTGTCGGGACGGTGACTTTCACTGAGACCTACAGAGCTGGCAGGGCTGATAGTGGGTTTGTGTGAGCTTAGCCGGGTAAAGGCCCGCTTCAGACACAGCCCTTCTTTAGGTCCTCCTCAGCTCGTGACAGTTGTTTTTGGCCATTGGCTTGTAGCATATGTCTTTGAGCAACGTTACGAGAATTTGTTCATTTTGTACGTACGGCATTTTGCCTTTTTTTTTTTTTTTTTTGGTTTTTCGAGACAGGGTTTTACAGGTTTTTCTCTGTAGCTTTGGAGCCTGTCCTGGAGCTAGCTCTTGTAGACCAGGCTGGCCTCGAACTCACAGAGATCCGCCTGCCTCTGCCCCCCGAGTGCTGGGATTAAAGGCCTGCGCCACCACTGCCCGGCGCATTTTGCCTTTTAAAACACACAGTAAGCCCCCCATATCCCCTTTCAGGGAGAGGTATTCTTCGGTAACTATGTTCAAGACAGCTGTTTTTTGAGAGAGTGGAGTGGGATGGGCAGGGTTTGTATATGTAACCCAGGCTGTTACAGAACTGAAATTCTCCTGATTTATCTTTGTGAGTGTTGGAATTACAGGCAGTTGCTACTATGTTAGATTAGCACAAGTTTGTTTTTTTTTGAAATGATTTTGTTTTTAATTATGCATGAGTGAGTATGTGTGTCTGCCTGTGTGAAGGTGCTTTTGGAGGCTAGAGGCATTGGACTCCCTGGACTATTTAGAGGCAGTTATGAACTATGGCTATTGGGAGCTGAACTCAGGTCCCCTGTCCCCTGCAAAAACAGTAAGAGCTTGTAATTTTTTAAACCGCTGAGCCATCTGTCCAGCCCTTAGGATAAATTTTGTTCATTGTGGATTCTTGTCAAAGGTTAGGGCTTTATCCTTCCTTCAAATTTTTGGGTTTGAAAGTGGAGCTATCTGTTGTCATCCATTCTCTTGTTAATTTTGACATTGTAGCTGTACCCTTGGAAAGGGAAGAGAGGTTTCATGAAAAGAACTGAGTAGGGGGTGCCAGAGAAATAGCTCTGTAAAAGTGCTTGTGCAAACCTGGTGACATGAGTTCAATTCCCAGATCTCACAATGGATGAAACTAATAAACTCCTGAAATTTATCCTCTGACCTCACACAAATACTGTGGAATGTGCATACTCACACATAATAATAAAATATTTTCTTATATTTATGTATTTGTTTATTTTTGAGACAGGGTTTCTCTGTGTAGCCTTCGGTGTCCTGGACCTTATTCAATAGACTAGGCTGGCCTCAGACTCAGAGATCTACCTGCCTCTGCCTCCTGAGTGCTGGTGCTGGGACTAAAGACATGCACCACCACCACCTGACCAATAATTTTTTTTTAATTTAAAAAATTTTGCTTTGTTTGAAACAGGTCTCACTGTGTACCTGTTGGTATCCTAGAACTCACTATGTAGACCAGGCTGGCCTCGAGCTCACAGAGGTCCACCTGCCTCTGCCTCCCAAGTGCTGGGATCAAAGGTGTGTACTGCCACTGCCTGGTGTATTTTGTTTGTTTGTTTGTTTTGAGAAACAGAATCTGGAATATTAGAAGAAACTACCTCCGAGTTGGTGGCAGAAAAATTTGGATGAGATTGGGAGGTTCTAAACAGTAGTTAGCTTTAGAGGCTGTGTGCCAGATCAGGCTGGATTTGGAGCCTGGCTCTGTTACTTGCAGTTTTGTGAGCCCGGACAAGTCTTTTATGTTCTCTGGCCTAGGCTTATTTTTTTTTCTCCTCAGAACAACTGGTTGCAAGAATAGAACCAACTTACAGTAGTTGTGACTAAACGAAACTTCCCAAACTATCCCCCTCTGATGCCTTGTATTGGTTGTTGAGAAGGCTGGTGGACCTTTGACAGGTCATGTTCATTGATGGTGGTGTTTGGGTGTGTTAAGGTGCCTCTTGACAAACAGCCCTTTAGCCTTGTTTTCTGTGCAATCTGCAATTACCTCCGTGACTCACTGCTGGGTGACAGTAGACATTTCTGTGTAGGCTGCTGGAGACAAACAGGGACTGTTCCCTCTTGTTTCCTAGCACTAATGGGGTAGGGTGGGGTGGGGGTGCTACAGGGACAGATGAGTTGTACACAGCTTCACGTTTTGCCCTCTTCTCTTTTGGGCTGTCATCAGAAAGAACTCTTGTGTTTCTGATCTTTGTATTTACACCAGTGGTCGATTGAAACATAAGACAATGTGAAGTAAGGAAGAGGAAGAAGAAAATGCTCACTGATGGGTGAAAGAATTCTTGGTGTCAGGATGTCAAGGCTGTCCCCTTCCATACCTTGAGGCTGCTGTTAACATAGCTCTTACTCATTCAAGGATTCAAGAAAGAAGCTAGTAATATGGTCCCTGCAGTTTATGTAAGTTTTAGGAGTCTCTGGGGGAAAAAAAATGTAGAAATACCTTTCTTACTTAAAATATTTGAGCATATTGCTAGAGTCCTAAATATTATAATGAAATAAATTAGAAATAAGATTGCACTGTTGTTTTGTTGGTTTCCCCCCACATGGTTCTATTGCAGTTAGAATAAAGTCCCACCCAACTCTTCATGCTGGACTGAGGAACTCTTGAGTGAGCTGCCTGCCTATGCCCTATCCCTGCCTGTGCCCCCATCCTTCTCTAACCACATTTCCTGTGGCTTCTTTCTCCTGCCCTGTTTTGCTTCCTCCAGAGATGGGCTGTATTCCCCCTGGCCTTTTGCACATGCTGTTTCCTTTGTAGTTAATCTCTCCCCTTTTCTTTTCCTTGCTAGGGAAGAAAGAAGCAGTTGTCAACCTTTGCTTAAGAAGCCTGTCCTCACAGACCACTTAAAGTATGTCCCTTCCCCATGTCAGTTTTTTTTTCAAGACAGGGTTTCTCAGTAGCTTTGGAGCCTTTCCTGGAACTCATGATATAGACCAGGCTGGCCTTGAACTCTTCCCAGTGTTAAGATTAAAGGTGTGTGCCACCATACCCAGTCTTTATTTTCTTTATATATTTTCTATTACATTTTAATTTATTTATTACTTTTTTACATTTAAAATGGGAATTTATTTGAGGAAAAATAAGAAGCACAGGAATATTTCATAGGCCACTTTACACAATAAAACAGTCAATTGCAACATATATATTTTTACAAATATGACTAGCTCTAGAAATGAATTCTATGATATAGCAGTTATGAATAGAAAAACCATATTCATAAAAAAAACAGATCAAAAAGCACAGTGTCTATATACCCACATCAGCATGGTTGGTAACTATACCTAGCTTCACAACTGTAGTCATCTGAAGTACTGTGATGGCAAGGCAGTCTCAGTCTGCAGGCAGCCACTCAAAATGTGCCCTGGTCACCACTTTGCATGCAGTTTCTGACGGGATTGAGATTTTATCTATCCATCCATCCATTTATTGGTTTTTTGAGACAGGGTTTCTCCGTAGCTTTGGAGCCTGTTCTGGAACTCACTCTGTAGACCAGGCTGGCCTTGAAGTCACAGAGATATCTCTCTGCTTCCTGAGTGCTGGAATTAAAGGCACGTGTCTCCACTGCCTGGCTGGACTGAGATTTTAAGAAACCTGTGTTTCCAAAGGCATTGTGAATATTGAGCGTGGGGGAATTAGCTTTGTGAAAGTAAAGAACGAATGAGAACTATTCAAGTGTTTACAAAATGTGTACATCTAGCACTGTATGTAAATAAGGTGAAAATGTGTATCATAGCAAGTATACTTATTTAATTTTGGTTTTTCAAGACATGATTTCTTTGTGTAGCCCTAGCTGACCTGGAACTCACTTTGTAGACCAGATTGGCCCCAGATTCAGAGATTCACCTGCCTCTGCCTTCCAAGTGTGGGTTTAAAGGCCTCATATCTGCCCCATAGCAAATTTTTGAAAAAATTATTGCTGGTGTTTTAAAATAGTGAAAGAAAAAGATGAGAACAAAACCAAAATTTGTAAAATACATTTAAAAGAAAATTGCCCTTAGAACTTCATGAATCTGGGGCTTTCACCTTCCATAGTTTTAAAGTTCTGTGGCATCACCAGTGCTGCTGCTCTTGTAGGGAATGACTCTTTGGGAATAGACTCACATCTGATTTCTGCATCAGGCTACTCTTCCTTTTTGCCTGTGATTGTATAAACATATATATGTATATATGTATAATAGTGTGTGTGTGTGTATGTTTGCCTGTGATTGTATAAACATATATATGTATATATGTATAATATTGTGTGTGTGTGTATGTTTGCCTGTGATTGTATAAACATATATATGTATATATGTATAATATTGTGTGTGTGTATGTTTGCCTGTGATTGTATAAACATATATACGTATATATGTATAATATTGTGTGTGTGTATGTTTGCCTGTGATTGTATAAACATATATATATATATATGTATAATAGTGTGTGTGTGTATGTTTGCCTGTGATTGTATAAACATATATATGTATATATGTATAATATTGTGTGTGTGTGTTTGCATGCCTGCCACAGCACACAAAATGGGAATCTGGGGATAGCTTTGGGGGACTCTCCTACTATGTGGGTTTCAGGGTTCAAACTTAGGTTATTGTGCTTAATACTAAGTGCCCTTACCTGCTGAGCCATCTTTCTGGCCCTCTTTATTTTCTCTAAAACAATACTTTTAATCTTTGTGAACTTTGTGTTCTGAGTAGAAATTGAAGTGCTAAGGTCAGGTGTCTCTCAGGACTTAACTTTTTATTTGATGATAGCTGAGTCCCTTGCATTTTCATTGTTAGCTTCCTTATCTGCACTGTGGGATGTTAATGGTTCACCCTGGCCAGCCTCACCTGACCTCCTCAGTTCTTCAGTTTTTTTCCACTGTTTTTCTCACTCTGGGCTTCAGAGTCCTCTGTTTGATGGGTTAGACACATCTGCATCTTAGAGTGACTCCTGCTTGAACTTTCTCCTCCTATCATTTTTCTTTGTATTGCTGGCCATTACTATTGTACAGCACATGCCTGTCTGTCCTCTGCCCCCACTAAAATGCAGACCTCATCATGGTTAGGCCTTCGCTTTGCCCTTACATAACTTGTAGGGTAGCACCTGGCATAGAGTGGGTGCTCAGTAGTCATTTGCTGATGAAAGTGGTTGGACAGTTTCTACCTTAATTATTAAGTTAGGCAAGGTGGCACATACTTTTAATCCCAGTGCAGTGGAAGGAGAGACAAGCAAATCACTATGAGTTTGAGACCAGCTTGGTCTGATTAGCAAGCTCCAGGCCAGCCAGGGATACACATTGAGACCCTGCTTCAAAAATAAGGGGCTAGAAGATAGCTCAGTGGTTAAGAGCATGTGACTGCCTTTCCAGAGGACCCACATGGTGGCTTACAACTGACTATAACTTCAGTCCCACGAGAGCCAATATCTTCAGCTTTCATGGACACCATACACATACAATACCACACACATACAACACCACACACATACAAAAGATAAACAAAATGTTCAAAAATATTAAAATCAAGTAGGGGCAGTGGTGGTGCATGCTTTTAATTCCAGCATTTGGGAGGCAGAGGCAGGTCAGTCTCTGAGTTTGAGGCTAGCCTGGTCTACAGAGGGAATTCCAGGACAGCCAAGAATACACAGAGAAACTCTGTCTCAAAAAACAACAAAACAAACAAAAACCGAAACAAAAAGGACTTAATTGTTGCATTAGGACAAATTATAAATCTTGCAGGTTTTAGCAGTCCTACAAGATTTATAAGGATCATACATACATCTGTTAGTGTGAAGATCCTTCAAAAAGGGAACATGAAAGCCAGGTGGTGGTGGTGCACTCCTTTAATCCCAGCACTCGGGAGGCAGAGGCAGACGGATCTCCGTGAGTTCGAGGCCAGCCTGGTCTACAGAGATAAATCCTGTCTTGAAAACAAACAAACAACAGGGAACATGAATGATAAGACGAGTTTAAGCACTTATTTTGCAATGCTAGAAATTGAATACAGGGACTTGACCATATTAAGTATTGAATATTAAGAATTGAATACAGGGACTTGACCATATTAAGTATTGAATATTAAGAATTGAATACAGGGACTTGACCATATTAAGCAAAAGCTTCACCACTGTGCTGTATCCTCAGCCTTTGTTTGAGGAAAAATCTTGCTGTATAGGTCAGTCTGGAATTCTGCATTCTCCTGTCTCTTCCTCCTGAGTGTTGTGGTTATAGATGGGTTACTGCCATGTCTGGTTTATGTGCTTGTACCCTGATCACTTGGAGGTTTTGAACTGGTTTTGCATTGAATTTTGAACTTGGATGTTTCCCTTGATTCATTAAAGCAGTAACTCATACTGGTGCTGTCCTTTAGAACAGCTCAGGCGAAAAATGAGGTCTTCTGAGGCATGTGTCCTTGAGAAGAATGTCTCTGCTGCTTTAGCAGACACAGAAGTGGGAAAGAGACTCATAAAAAATGACAGCTTAGAATGGGGATGTGGTTCGTTTGGTAGAGTGCTTGTCTAGCATTCACGATGACTTGGATTTGGTTTTTAACACCGAACGGACTGGGCAGAGTACTTGGAGGTAAAGGCTTAAGAGAATTAAGAGTTCCAGGTCATCTGCAACAATGTTTGAGGCCAGCCTGGGCTACATGAGACCCTGTCTCAGGAGACACAGCATTTTATTCTCATGTATTGATGCACCTTTGAAAGAAAGTGAGAAAATACTAACATAGAATAGCTGATAGCCCTCACTTACTATGTATTCAGTTTGATTTTCCTGTTTCCTACCTTTCCCCATCTATGCCATACTGAAGTTGCCCCTTACTATCCTCACTTTGCCCTCAGAACACTGCTACTTAACCTGTTTGATCGGGCTCACATGTTCCTTTAACATCCTGCCTCAGTTTTCTGCTTGGTTGACTGATCCCTCTTTCTTAGTGTGTGGTGCTGAGGTTCAAACTTAGGGTCTTACTCAGCATTCTACCACTAAGCTGTACCTCCAGCCCAATGACACACCAATGCATACTTATTTCCCCCCCAGTGCCAGAGATCAAGTCCAGAGACTTACACATGCTAAATAGCTGCTGTACCATTGACCTATATCTCTAGTCCTGCACGATTTGATTTTGTTTTAAAATTGCTATCATATTTACTTGCTGTAAGGACCAGGACCGACTGTTCTGCAGTTAGCTAGCTTCTTGTCCAGTACCTATGCTAAATAAAAGAATGCTACCACTGGTCTTTAAGGTTCATCTGAGGCTGCAGTCTCTCTCTCTCAACAAAGTTTTGCCAAGGTGGGCCTCTAACTTCTGTGTTCACCAGCCTCAGACTCCCCAGAAACTGGGATTACAGGTATGGTCCATAATATCTCCCTCTATTTCCCTCCTGCTCACCCTCCCCTCCCCTCCCTTCTCCTCCCCTC